>VXAX01000740.1:649731-674720 GCA_013399835.1 Leptocoma aspasia
AGTGATTTGTTAGTTTTGCTGGGTTTTGTCTTTTTTTTTTTTTTAGCTAATGGTTATTATACTTCATGTTTAATTTATATTGATTTGAACTAGTTGCTATGTCCATTTTTTTAAAAATGCTTGTTTATTTTCTGCTGTTCATCTTTAAATTTGATTTAATTAAAAGAAATGAACCAGCCTTTAAAGTCAAAGATGCCTTAAAAGAAAAGATTTTTCACCATATCCCTGTTGTATATACTGAAATATATATGTGGTGTAAAATTGTCTCATTATTGACTTCTGTCCTGTTGATGTTGTGTTATAGTTAGATAGTAATAATTACTTACTTGCAGAAAGATTCTGGATGGGTTTGACCCTCATTTCTGCTACATGGTGTATCTTCTTTCAAATACTTGTTAATCACACTTTTAAAGTCTATTTTTTCAGTATGTACCACTGCCTTTCCTTTGCCCAGTTTTACTGGCCTTTTACTTCCTTGCATCTTCTTACACCACACTATCTGCATCTCTGTACTTCTTGCTTAGCTGGGGACCATGCTGCTTCATTTTTGCTTTGTTTCTTTCCAAAGACGTTGTTCCTCTATCGGTATTTGGGCAGCTCATTTTATCTCCTCTTAATATCTGATAGCTGGGCTTTGTCCTCCTTGTTTCCTCCTTTGGCTTTTCCAGGCCAGCAGAGTGCCTGAAGCAGATGAGCCAAGATAGCAGCTTCGAGTGCTGAGATACAGCCAGCTGTCTTCAAACCATCTGCGATTCTTCTGCAGGCCAAGAGCAGTAAACAGAGCTCAGCTGGTGGAGCACTGCCTCACAGATAAATTATGCTCTGAATTACATTTTGAGTTGTAAGATAAAGAGATACAGCTTTATACAGTCAGAAATTTTGTGGTACTGAATGTAACAGGAGGCAGTCTGAGTTACGGGATACTGAAATCTGATAGAAAGTTTTGATAATGAGGAGTTGGAAGTAACATTTCCAGCTGAAAAATTCTGAAAGTTTTTCATTTAAATTTTTTATGTATTCACCAGAACCTTCTAAAAACATTTTGAATAGACTTCAAAACACTGAGAAATCATGACCAAGAGACTTTCTTCCCACTTGTCTGGCTTAAGAGAAAAACACACATAATTCCTCCCTTGGCTGTATTTTTTCCTCTTTTTCTGCCCCAAATAACCATGAGGTGTTTTAACCTTTTACACTCTGTGGTGTCTTCATATGTAAGAAAGACTGAAAGTGAAAGTTAATTAAATATCATAAAATACAACTGAAGGGATTTTGGTATATTGTAAATTGGTACACCATAATAAATGTTTTGAGATAAAAATGAGTTCTGTTATTGTCCCTAGCCTTGATTTGTCTTTTTTCATTTTTACAAAAGAAATGTTATTTGGTCACTGTGATTTTATTAAAAATTAATTTAAGAAATGGAAGGGAAAGGGCATTTCTGACCTAGAGAAAATGAAATATTTAATACTTTAACCACTGTATTTCTAGTGTGATGTCATTTGTTAAGTATGAACTGTACCTACTACTGAAATATATTTTGGTTTAAAGTTAATATAAAGTATATATATAATATAGCATTCACAATATAACATTTTGAACAGTAATGTAAACCCATCACAAAAGTCCCATAATTTTGCTTTAAAGGGAAATGAAGTGGTAGATTTAAGACATTAAAAGTACTAAGAAGTCTTTTAAAATCACCACAAAATACTACAGAGGGAGACTTCCAAAATACAAACAACAACAAAAAATTTAAACAATCCTAATAGAGAAAGCTAAATTGCATTTTATGCTTCATTTATAATCAGTGGAGGTTCTGAAGAGGAGAAATGCTACATGCTGACCACAAAATTGCCTCAAGGTCACCATTAAGGAATGTAAGGCATGGAGTCATCCCTGCTCATCTGCCCCTATTGCTGATGTAGCACCATCCTGCATGACAACACAGTGCTCCCATCTATTTAGGGCCTGGAGGAGGAGCAAAGAGCAGCATTCTGCAGTTCAGTGCAGAAATGTGATGAAAATGTGTGTTTGGCTTGTGGAAAATGAAAGCTATCCTCAGCTGTGAGATATATGGGCTCCTCTATCCAAGTTGAGGGTAATTGGTTTTCATCTATTGGAAGGTGAGCTGGATTTTGGGCACTGTGTGTGATGTCTTGTGCAACTTCCTGCTTGTGTTGTTTCTGTTGCTCCCCCAATGTGTATTTGAAATATAATGTGTAAGTGCCTCCTCTTGGCTCCCCTTCTGTGGAATTCAGTGTAAATATCTCTGGTGGGATACCCTTTTAGTCAGGGCATTGGTGTGGAAGAGAGGGATTGAATTGTGCTGTGCCATCCCTGGGACAGCCAAATAGGCTGCCTAAGCCTAAGACAAGCCTTGGATGACACAGTTGAAGCTGGATGTCTTTATATCATTAACCAGCCTCATGCAGCTGTGGCCCTGGGACAGCTCAGCAGATTGTGTGGATACCCCACCCACACAAACATACACGCAGACAGTCTTTATTTCTTTCATTCAGCCACATTAGTGTTAGACATCATCTTATGATCCCTCTTGTTTTAGCAAATAAAAATAACATGGTTGTGAAATAAATGCATGTTGAGACATCTAAGGAGCAACTGTCTAGAATGGAGAGCACAGGTGAACTGAACTCCCATTGCCTCCAGCCTTTGAGATGTGTAGTTATTTTTTGGACAGAATACTTTCTGGTATATTATTACTCTTACTAACCCCCAAAGTTACAAACAGAAAAAGTAGGTTGTAAAGATAAGTAAATAATTTCAAGAGATGTGCTTGATTTCCCTCAGTAATACTATTTGGAACTTCAATTAACCAGACTATCCCAGCTCTACCCACTCTGTAGAATAACATGTGACAGTATGGACAGAATCATTTAGGATTTGGTAAAGGTAGTAATCAAGCTCATTTTCCTGGTGACAAAACCAGGCCATGCTGTCACTTAAGTAGTTCAATGGCTAGTCATCTATCTTACTGATGACAGGCTGTTTTGATAAATACATTTTTTTGAGGGAGCAAATGTCTGTAGAATAAGTCAAGATTTATTTGAGCTTAATTTCAGCCTGATTTTGTTTTTTAACATAGGTAGCGTTTTTCAGAATTGGGTTTCAGTGGAAGCTCCTTGTGTTTGCAATTATGCAGATGGGAACTCTGGAGTGAGTGCTTGTGGGTAAAGCTGGCAGGACATTTATAGCACTCTTCTAGGCCTAGCATATGCTCTCCTGCCACAAGTAATATGTCTGAGCATTTGCAACTGCTCGTGTTTACTCTCCAGAAATCATATTTTTCAGAAATACATCTGCAAACACTTAAAATGGTAGAGTTTTGTCTCAATATTTAGGTCACATCACAAGACTTCAGATGTGGCCTCATTTGTGCCAGCGATAGCAGCATAACATGACTTTCAGCGTCTGACCTGACTCCCACTGTTATACCTATACTCCTGGTTTGTCTGTTGATCTTTCATAACTGCATCAGGAATGCCAGATATAGATCAATGCATTCTCTGAAAAAAAATACGTGTTTTATGCTTGGCAATGGTAGCAGAATGATTTTTGAAACATGTTCAAGATACACTACAAGATACAGCAGAAGTTTTGTTGTCTTCATAATGCAGAAATCCTGAAAACAAACTGGTATAGCCAGAAAGCCTGTATGTTTGGAAAGCAAATACAAAGTTAATGGAATTCTACTGCATCTAATAGCTATGCTGAGATAAGATTGATAGAAACAGGAAAAAAGGAAAGAACAATCCTGACTTAGTAATACAGTATGCAGACAGTTTGGGGTTTTTTTTTTGTTACTATTATTTTCCTCTATATGTCATGTAATGTTCTGCTTGATGCTCCTGATATTGATGTTATGTTGATTTGTACCAATTTTAGGTACTAAGATGCCATTTACTCAACATTTGTATCTTGTATTGCGTTTACATACTGAGTTATGAAGTACTTAGGATAAAAGCAAACCTAAAACCCCTATTGTATATCTGCACAGTAGGCCTTGTGAAAAAATTCTTTTCTGAAAGTGTTACTTTATTTTTTATCCACCTAGTCTGATTATTGTATTTCTACTTTTACTCTCTTCATAGATCAAAGCATAAAGATCCTGTTGTAAAGTGCTCAAAAGATCATGTGTTGTGTGAATTTATTACTTGTGGAAATATTCCATAGAGCACTAAACAGTCCTTCGTATTTTATATCACCTTAAATTAAGTCCTGCTATAAAATAGCAATCTCTTTGTAAGTTGTCTATAAAGAAGAAATTATTTCCTGTCAGTTTTTAAGAGAAAAGTGATCAGGATACTCAACAAAGTGGTTGGTGTGAGACTTCCAAAATTTTTAGTTTCTGATCTGATATCCATGCTTTTTTACTAGTCTGAGATGCCTTGATAGTAGGACCTGAGCTCTGATGTCCTGCTTTTCAAAGGTGTCAGCATTACAGTCATAAGGGATGTAAAAGACTAGCATTTAATAATATATGTAATAGCATTACATAAAGATGTAAAAGACTAGCATTTTCTCTGCAAATTTTGTGGGTCTCAAAAGAACACCTATTTATTTTTGAAAATTCTGACTTTTACCTGTAAATAAAAAAATAAGTAATTTGGGTGGGATGATTTTTTTATACATAAACAGCTGATAGTGATGATTTTTGTAGGCATATGCCATGCATCATTATTTCTTAACAAGTATGTTTGGTTAGTTGAATGCACTTTTTGGTACTGTTTCTTTATTCCTTCTTCTAATATCTAAATTGTTGAGGTAGACTTGGCAGAGTCTTGCTGATGACTGTCTTAGAGCTTGAGCTACGTAACAGATGTTGTTAGTTTTGTTCTCACATGAGAAAGAGGGAGATGACAGCTTGGACTGCACAATACTCCCAGCAATCATTTGTTAATTACATAGTGCTGTAAGCCCAAATACATTTTTTAGACTCAATGCAGATTTTTCTGTCAAGTATAACTTTTAGGTATCTGTATGTATTTTGAGCAGACTTTATTTTCAACCTAGGTTATGTTCATTCTGACTGACAAATTATTTTAACTAAATTCTTCCCATACTATAATTACAGAAGAGTTAATTGCTGTTAAGACAAATATGAGAATAGTGCTGTAATGAAACAGGTAATTAAAAGATTTCTAGAAGTTTAGGCAGACTAATCTGAGTTACTTTATTATTCCCAGTTGACAAAGATGATACAAGACATGACAGCATAGTTGCTGATCCAAAGTGTATTTAAGTCAATGGAAAGATTCCCATTGAATTCATCCTGGACTGGGGCCACAATAAATGCTGTAATAAACTTGGACCCAGTAACCTAATGCAGCTTGGAAAATAATGCCTGCTTTTCTAAGCTGTAAAGCTAACAGTTCTCTCCCAACTAATTCACACTTTCTGCCTGTTCATCATGACTTCTAATATTTATTTCCTCACACAGTGCAATTACATTAATATATTAATTTGTTATAATTATGATATCTTCTTTGTCCTTGTTTTGTCTACAGAGACTTGGGAAAGTATTTTCTATTATTCTTTTAATCTAATGCCATTTTAGATTTGATAATTTTGGAAAATAATGTAGAGAAGAGGTGGCATGCCCTGCTAATATTTCATTAAGACTGTTTTACAAATGCAATGTTAATGAAGGGAAATTCTTAAAAGTTGTAAGGAAATATGAAAGGAGCTCTAGTTGTAAACCCATTGTGGACATGAATGGCATATGCTATAAGTAGTTGTAAATGGTATTCAAGAGTACTCTGTTTTCTGCTTGTGTGCTATAGTGATCTTTTTATGGCTACCCTGGCACTTTTTTTACTAATTCACATGCTGATACAAGTTAGATGCCAGCATTCCTCCCCTATAGCTGATGTTTTGTGAATGTACAGATAGAAATACCTCTAGCAAATGTGTTGTAACAATTTAAAACCTTTCTACTGACTTGATGAGCTGTGTTCTAATAAACAGGTGCTTACTGTTTGTTAAAATCTCTCTTAATAATTTGTTAATATTTTATAAACTGAAAAAGAGTGTTAAACCAGTATGATTCTGAAAGAATTGTCCTGCAGTGAGCACTTGAAGGTGCAGCTTTGTTAAAGAGTGCAGTAACTGACTTCTAAGCACAAAATTAGTGGTATGGATGATTTATTTGTATTCCATGACTGATTCCAATGAGCTAGACCTATTTATACACAAAACCATAGGCTCTTCTGAGGAGTCTGATTTCTTCTATGCATTAAAATAATTTGGTGTATTTTTGGAAATTTTCACATAGAGACTTTAAGCTTGATATATTCATCTTGGTTATCTGTACTAGAAAGTGAGCTTTAATTGCCAGATGAAGTGCTTTGGCTTGTTTGGTCTAGAGTAAGACACATGTTGTTCCACCTGTGTTTTTTCCCCCTGAGGGAATGAGGATATGTAGCTTGAGCCTTTAGCTGTGATGTTTTCAGCTTGGCTTTGAGGGAGTCTAGGGATCTGGTTTGAAACTAAGAGTGAATCAATTTGGTGGTATGGATGGATTCATTACACATCCAATAGACTCTCGTGGTAATATTCCCCAAAAATACATATGTTTCCCTATTTAAACGCTTGTGCATTTAGGAAATTGAAGAGACTGTGATATGCACATGCTTACAAACATCAGTACCTTTTTTCTCAGTACCAGAAACTATATGTTCTTATTAATATATTGATATTGCAATGGGTTTTTCTACAGAATTTGTTTTTTTGGCATTTTAACATTATAGATATGCAATATGACAATGTGTTTTTAAGTGGGAAATCATCAGTTTACTACAACTGATTATCATTCAAAAACATTTCTGGTTAATTTTTTTTTGTTACTTTGAGCAAATGATGTACTGATATATTTCAAGTATATTACTTAATGTACTATTTCTTGGACTGAGAAAAAGACATTCTAAAAAGTCACTGGACTTGATCAAATGTAGATTTTTGAAAAGTTGAATGGACAGATCCACACAACTGTAAATTCATCCTGTGTTCTTTATCAGAAATTTCTTTATTCTCAACTATCAGTTAAAAGTGGGGTTATTGAATTGGCTTAAATTAAAGATTAAAAACAATATAATGTGTGTGTGTGTGTTTGTGTGTGTGCCTGTAACTGGTTAGCTCAGCCTGCTGAAAATAACTAGTAAAGGTCTTGGAAGTTAAATGGTACAGTGGAGAAAAATAAGTTTACCTGAAGCGCTCAACATTCCGTTCCTTTGATGTGATATTTAAAAAAGGACTAATTTGCATTCTTTTGGATCCACCTGATGTCAGTAGTAATATTTAGGGCATTCCTGAACATGCGTGCTAATTTAATTCAGCTAAGAAAGGCTTTTCTGAAGGAGAAAAGGCTTGAGGAGAATGTTTGGACTGGTATATGTTGTATATTGGACTGGCATCTGCCCTGTTAGTGCCAGGAAAGTTGAGGTTTATACTTCCAGTAATCATTGTTTCACATGTGCTGATTAATCTTTAAAGAACATTTCCTTTTATCCTTGCCATGCAATTTTTTTCTTAACATTTTATGACTTAGGTAAATATCTGCTGGGATTTCCAGTGTCTCTGAAGACCAAACAGAAACTTCCCCAGCTAATTGCTATACTTAGAAACCAACCACAGAGAATAGAGTATGAATGAGGAAGACATTTGGTTAGAATGTAGCAGACATAAATATTTATTATTTCAGTTTATTTCATTTGCACATTGCTGTTCTTTTCTATGCTTTGCAACATGTTTATGGTAAGTTACTTAACCACAAATAGAAAGAGGTTTACTAAAAGGATGTTTGACTTTTCTTCCTCTGAACCAACTTCAACAGAGTAGTAACAGTGTAGCCAGTTTTCTAGCTAGTCATCCTTCTTCTTCAACGTGGGAGAAGCCAGAGGAAAAAATTGTTGTACCTGAGTCCTCAGAAGGTCTGAGTTACAGCCTCCTTGAGAACTGTGGTCAGGGTGGTGATTCAAAGCACTCTAGCTGTATCTAGCTCTAAGTGCTGTATCTGGCATCAAATCTACAGCCTGCATTCTGAGAATTACCCAGAGTGGTTTTCATTTCACCTCATATAGTCAAGTATGAGCCTATACTTAGACTATTTCTTTGATATGATTTTTTCTACAGTGAAACTGATATCTGCATTCAACTCATTATTAAATACATGTCCCAGATAGAAGGAGTAATTTTTGTTTTGACTGTCTTAGATATTTGGATTAATTGAAGTTATTTAAATTGAAGCCATGCAGAAAAGAAATAAGAGAAAAACAAACAACTTGTAGCAGGGCTTCTTAGTTAGTTTTGTGTTCTAGTGGTAGTTGGGCTGTCAAAGTAATTCGTTACTTGTTGTGTTTCTTCTGTGTGACCTTCTTGATCAATAGCCCTGCGTTATTCCTGTCCACAAAGAGCTTTAAACATGAAATTGAGAAGCTGGTACTCAAGTCTCAGATACTCAAGTAAATATACTGCTAGAAGATTTGGGGAAATTTGGCACAGTAAGTGTTTAGTTTTTTAATCCTTCCATACTAAAATTATTGTGAATTGAAGCTATGGAAAGTCTTGTCAGAATACAGTCTGGCTTCTGATCCATAACAAAACACAACAAAGCAAAACAAAACACATCTTTAATAAGAAAAAGATATAACAAAATATATCAAAAGATATAATAACAAAAAATCTTTAATAAGAGTGAATTTAAATCCATTTGCAAGATTTAACTAATATTTCTGCTAATATTATTAAACCATTTTAAGAAGCAATCTTTGCCTCTTATTGTGAAAATTAATTTTTGCTTTAGTAGTTATTTTTAGCAATTAAATTTAACCTTAATGATTGCTGAGTGAGTCAAGGTGTGATTTTCTTTCTTTGTGCTCTGGAAGGGTTTTGTCCCAGCCTTTGTTCCAATTTTTCTTAGCTATTTCTGAAACAGGTAACAGCTGCCAAACAGACTTGGACTAAAAGAATTATCACAGAAGTTTTTCTCTGGGAATGGATAGGACTATATAGAATTTTATTTTTTTTACCTGTTATTTACTGCCAGATTCTTTCTGTCAGAGCTTTGGGACTTTCTTAGCCAAAAATGCAGGCTGGCCCATCCTGCTTAATAACCAGCAATGGACCAATTCTGTATGAATTTTACAATCCCTTTTGGAACACAGTTTTACTGTTTTCTTTTGCTGTGTTCTGTGACCAATTTTGCAGAATCCACCATATTTAAAAATAAAAAAAAAAAAAAGAAAAAAAAGGAATTATTTATTGTTAAACTTACTCACTGCTAATTTAACTGAGTGTTCCTTACTATGGGAAAGATGTGGCTGAAAACCCTGTCCATCTGCATCAGTGTGACCTGTGAGGACAGAACTCTGGTTATGTGTTGGGTGTAAGGAGCAGAGCAGCAGTCAGTGCCCTTTGGGGAGGCTCTGCTGACCTCAGCCTGCCCTGTCTTATGCGTGTAAGGTGCTCAAGCCCTGTGACCCTCATAAGTTTCTCTCCGTAATTTAAGTGGTGGAGAAATTTTAAAGCAATTTGAAAGCTTGTAACTGCTTGAGTATCAATGTGTTTAAGTGTCAAACACGGGTCAGTTTGTCAGCATTTAGAAGTTTATAGGATTTCTGACAGATTGGATGTTGGTTGTCACAGTCTCTAAGTCTGGTGCTAGCACGATAGGTGGAGGGAGGGCATCACAGTGTCACCTGCAGGGCTGGGAATTCAATTTTGTCTGCCCATCTTTGGATTAATGAAGTTTGGCAAGTCTGATGCTCATAATTTTTTGAGGGTTCTTCACAAGAAACAAGAGTAACACCAGTTTCAGCCTGTGACAAGATAGACATAGTTCTCATTTTCTATTTGTACTTCCAGCTTTCAGATTATAGTTTTCCAAGGTCCGTGTTGTTGGCTATGCAATAGGGGTCACTCTGTTCCACATTTAACATGTGTGTTTTATTGCTAATAACTGATTTGCCAAAAAAGTGTTTGAAAACTGTGGTCTTATAACTGCAAAGATCTTGGTAATGCTTTTTCCCTTCCTGAACTTAATTTAAAGCTGCTGTACTAGTCTGGTGGGTAGTCATTATGTCTGTGGGAATGCTTCTTTGTATGTAGCCCTTTTTTTTTCTTTCATCAATTGCAACTAGTCAGTAGTAACACATTCTGCTGCACTGAATTTCTTTTCCAGTTTTATACATTATCCAAATTTGGTTTGTCTCTTTCATTCTATTAGGATTATCAAGGATTTACTATAATCCTTTAAAAAGTGTTTTGATTGTTGTACATTCATCCAAATTATGGGTTGACTTGTACTTTCTTGCATGTCTCCAGTAAATCTCTCATGTATCATCAAACAGGCTTTTTCAAATAAGGATCAGTAATACATAAAGAGTTGAGTTTTCCAGGTGTTTAAAGGGATCATGGGAACATGTGGATAGATAGATATCTTTTGTGTATCTTGTTCTATTGCTGCAATTTATGTAAGACCCTTTAGGGTCTTCCCAGAATCAGACTGCAGATTTTTCAGAGTGGAAGGAACCATTTGATTGAAACGTAAATCAGAGAACTCACATATGTTAGAAAAAACATCTTTTTATCAGAAGAAAGTAGGATAATAAAGACAAGTATACTGAAGTTTTCTACATCTGCCTAGGGAATTGACTGCAAAGCAGTTTGCTCATAACAAAAGAGCTTTTGGAAATACTCTATAATGTCACATCTTCCAGAGAAGAGATAAAATTTTATGATTGTGGATATGGTACCTGTAGCCTATTTCCACAATAGGGTATCCTGTCCTACCAGGCACTGGAGAAATGGGGAATATTAAAGACAGCAGCAGAAAATAAAGAATAGAAATGAGCTAATATATACTCATATTAAGGCTAAAATAGGTTTTGTTTTGTTCTAAAGAAAAGGTCTTCTGCATGGTTTCCTCTGCTGCTTGCAAGCATAAAATTAACCATGAGGGGGATGCAAATAATCCTGGTACTAGCTAGAAAAAGCAGGAAATATTTTGAGAAATGTAGCCTGTGTCTTAAGTAAGAGTGCTTACATCTAGTTAAACTGTATATAAGGCCCCAGGCAATTTCCTTAACGGATTTTTTTGTGGGGCTACATGGAAGAAAGTCAATCTGTTTAATATTATCCAAAACAAAAATAGACACCTCATGATTAATGAAAACTACAGGAAAATTTTTCCAGGGATTGTGAAAACATTTTCCTCTTACAGTTCAGTTCTTACAGTTCCATTCTATTACAGTTAAATCCATTCTATCTGCCAGATATTATCAAAGAATGGAAGATTTATTTAAATTGCAACTGGAATAAAATGGAATATTTATACAGAATTTTATAACTGTCATAATTGAAGTTCATCATCACACCAGAAACAAATTAATGCTTTTGGGTTTTCTAAGTCCCAGCTGTGCAGGCTGCAGCTGAGGAAAACTGCATCCAGGGATTTGGTTGCATACCAAGATGAGCTTCATTTTTCAGTGTGATACTGAGGCAGAAGTAGATATCAAGGTGTGTGGGATTTGGCTGCCTGGGCATGGCCACTGAGAGTCACTGGAGCTGTATGAGGACAACTGCAGCATCTGGCATGCATGACACAGTTTTCAGAGCAGAGTGATGTCTTTTTCAAAGGGTATATTTGTTATCCCACAGCACCGTCAGAGACACTAGAGATTATTTCAATTATTTACATGGCATTTAAGTGCCCCTTTGGCTCCTTGGGTTATCCTGCAAAGCCTCCCCAGGCCTAACCAGACCTTAGAAAGCTGACAGGTTTCTAGGTACACATAGGTGAGACAGGGTAGAAGATCAATGATTAAACAAGCAACAGAGGCTGAATAAAGAATAAGGACAGCAGTCCTTACCCAGTCTCCAAAAATATTTAGTTAGCTGCCAGACAGGTACACGATGATGTAAGTTTTTAGGCACAAACTTAGCAGTGTGTGATAAAATTGCAGTTGAGAATTTTTAGAATAAACATGACTTTAAACCAAGTAATTAGATTGGCTAGACTATCTTGCTGGCTTTACATTTCATGTGATTATAGCACTTACTGATTAAGGCTAAAATAATGAATAATATTACAGGTTTTTTAGGGGTAAGGGAAGACTTTCCATTTAAGGGAAAATTTCAAATAAAGGAGGAAGGTGTTTAAATGAAGGAAAGGTAATTGACGAAGTCAGATTAATGATGCTGAAAGAACTGAGGCAATATTTGCAATTAACTTAATTTTTAAGTATGAAGAAATACTGAATAAACCTTACATGAAGTTTGATGTAAAAGAAAAATGGGAACAAATTAACTGATTCAGAAGTATAGAAATTCTCCAACTCATACAAGGACAGAAATCAGTAAAGCACAGTAGATGGTTTGATTTTTAAATATTCTGGCTAGAAATGTAATGCTACATTCTATTGCTGTTATAGCTGCATATGATATATACAAACCATCTAAAATGCATTTTCTGGAAAGAGAAGGAAAAGGAAACTTTAGAATTACAACTCCTTTTCATATTTTACATGAACAAAATGTGCTTGATAGCTTTGCAAAGGACATCCCCAAAGGCAGATTTTTTTTTTCCATAGGCCAGTGAATCATGAACTATTCCACAGCATTGATTCTATTACTCCCAGTGGGTGGCAGTTTTCCCATTTGTAGCAGTTCCAAACATTGTTTTCCCCTTAGTGGCAGAAAAATTGCATGATGAATGTGTTTCATATTAAGTTTTGATTTAACACAGGCATTTGTGATAATTTTAGTTGCAATATACTCTTCAAAAAAGAAAAAAATTTGTCTTACAAATGGAGTAAAACTAATTGCTTTGCCTCATACTTTAAAGTTAGAATGCATTTTTTGATAATTAAAGTAACATTTCTTTGACAGCTTAGTTAGTGTTATGTCATCTTATTAAATTCAACTTCCTATTCAAAATGTCTTATTACTCATGGAACTAAAAAAAAAAAAGGATGCTCAGATTCTAAGGATTTTTATTGCAAAATGAAATCTCTGGGAACAAGACACATTTCCAAAGCTTTATTTGGCTTTTGACTAAAAAGTTAGGTAAGAAATTCTTGATATCTAAACTAGCTTTCAACCTTGCTTCTGAGAAAGTGCAAATAATTCTAATTGGCATAACCAGAGATTACCCATGTAAATGGAAGTAATAGATTGGGATAGATAATGACGAAGCAACCAATTTTAATTTTTTAGGTATTCTGGAACTGATCCTACAGAAATTCGTCTTTTAATTACTTAATCATAGGAGCTACACAGAAAAATAACTCGTGGGAAATAATCATTCTTTATGACCAAATTAGCCACTTCATTCTCCTTTTCTGCCAGCCTACATGTGGAGAGTAACTGAAACTCTCCACCTCATGTACTCTGGAAATCACTCACATCAGCGTAAGTGATATATTCATTTTTAGCTGAGTGAATGTCAATGAACCATAAGGGAATTTTACAGGTCTAGACCAGCTCTCACTGACTTGAGGGCCTAAGTTCCACATATCTCAGTAGTGCAGAATCAGTCAGAAAGAGAAAAAAATTAGGGGGAAAGAAAGGAAATATGACTTAGTTTTACAATTGTTGTTCTTGGAGTTTCGTCTTTTTTTGTCACTGATATAAAATTAAATGGCATGTACCAGCAATTTATTTTAACCAAGAAAGATCAGCACAGCTCAGCAAGACATTGTGTTTCTTCTAGGCGTGCTTATATCGTGTTAAATCGTTTGCTGTGTTGGATAAGTGTGTGGAACTGTCTTCTCTGAGGCCCCCAAATTGCATAGAAATGTAACTGGAAATCTCTGGTACATTCAGGACAAGGAGGTTGCTGCCTAGTGGGATATTTTTCAGCATATATTAAATTCTGATTATATTACAGGTACAGACACTCATAATTTGGTTTTATATTTTACAGCTACAGAAATAAATAACTACATTATTAAATGTTATAACTATATTAAATAATTATACTGAGAACTCATAGACGGGTCTGGAAGTTCCTAAATGTGGTGACAAACATGCCCTATTTCCCATTTCTTTATTTGTGCAAAAGATTTAAGAAGGTTTTGGACAAAAGTTAAGAAGAGTTATGTAACATAACATTGAGTGGAAGTCTCAGTATGAGCCATTATTTTCATATTTTCATATTTTCAAGTTCTTTTTATTGCATTATTTGATCTCTTCCTTTAATGATAGATACATTGGATTTTTGATGGTCTGTAAAATGCTCAGGATATAATTGTTAACTCATATGCCATTCACCAATGAACTGTTTCTACTTTGTGGGGTCATTATTTACTAAAAGCGTGTGTAAACTGCAAAACAATGGAACTATCACAGATGTAATCCAGATGGAAATTATTTAGGTTATGGTTGTTACATTCATGTTATTTTTTTCCCATAGAATACATTTGTTTCAGTGGTGTCTAGAACAGTCGTCTTGTCTTCACTGCAACATGTTATTTTCAATATTAGATTAAAATGTAAAGTCTGTAAGCCAAAGTCTTGCTTGCATTAGTTATGGTACAAATTACAACATTGTCCAACAAATTTGAGTAGTCTTTAGTTGAGAGAAAAAATAGACTAAATGAACGTAGACTTCTGCATTAAGCATATATGCAGTTCTATTTTAACCTGAATAATGTTCGATTAAATGATCACAGTTAGAAAAATGTGAGATATACTGTAGAGCTGAATGAGCAGTGATGCTGAGGAAATGGCAGATATCTTCAAGTATTTATGAAGGTGGAAGCTAGTATACATCAAGTAAAACTATACCTGTCCTTTTAAAGTCACTGTATTTTAGATAATACAATCTGTCATGCTGATGGTCCCATTGACCAGGGCTTTTGCTTTAACTTATGTGGAAAATCTTATGGATAATGTAAAGTGGTTTCTTTCCATGTGTCAGTCAGGGTTTTGGGGCAAGCAAGAGCATGTGAGCCTGCTGAGGAGTTGACATGGACTCCTGCAACAAAAGCAGTGGGGAACAATTCAACATTAGTGTTTCACTGTATCCCTGGAGTAGTCTGCATGTTTCCAGCTGAAGCTCTGTCTCCTATGTGTTTTTGGTGCTTTGAGGGGTTTTGTTATTCTTGAGTTTTTTTGTTGGTGGTGTTTATTTTCTTTTTGTATTTTGTTGTTTGTTTTGTAATATTTTATTTTGTTTTGCTTGTCCCTGCCCATATTTTGGACCCAAATCATTTAGGCAAACGCTAAAAAAATTCTGGTGAAATTATTTAATATATTTAAAAGGTTTTCTTTTTCCTTCTCAGGGAATTCCTGGAATTCCTGGAAATCAAGGAGCAAAAGGACAAAAGGTACTATTAGTTGTTCAAAACACAGTTAAAACCTGAACTATATATAGCTATTCTAAACTAAAGGTTCAGGCTTAGAGAAGAGTTTTCATAGTGCAGATTTATGACATCAAATCATGCTGCAAAAGAATGGAGACAATTCATGGCATGTTTAAAAATCTCTTTATTAGGTTTTATTTCAACTATTCCAGAAGGAATGAATAGTTTAAAAGGAACCATGCTAATTTCATAATACATTGAGAAACAATCTTAACTAATTAAATCTGCACAGTTAAAGAATATATTAAAAAAAAAGTTAAGTATACATGCATTAGTCACAGAATTTTTCTCTTTATGTAAAAAATACAGGGTGAAATTGGACCACCAGGTCAACCAGGAGCAAAAGGGTCACCAGGAGATACTGTAAGTTTCAAAATTGTGTTATTATGAACAAAAAATTGTGGTGTTGTCATTCTCTGTTTGTCATAAACAAACATGCAATGGCAAATACAGGAGCAAACTAGCATTTGCAAGTTGGAAAGACAAGTCTATGGCAAATACAAGTTTTTAGCTCAGTGACATATTTGCAGCATGGAAATTCTGGCTGAAAGCTGTGAACCGTTTTTTTCTGTTACCCTTGCCACACTTTAAGCTTCTGAATACTTTGACAAGAGGTGAGTTTACGTTTTTATGTGTTCTTGGTTGATAGTTGTTAAGAGATTGTATTTTTCAGTTTGATAACTTGTCTGTCTCACAATTTATCTCTCCCATCATTTTTTGAGGTCTTTCCCTATGAAAATCTTCATCAGTGAACTTCTCCTTGACATACAGTATTTAGGCTGGATTTCATCCATTTTGATAGATATGGCTCTCCTCTCCTCTCCTCTGTCAATTAAAACTGATGTAGTTTTTGTTGGAGACAGAAGTTGAAATTAGTTTGGGATTTTAAAAAATTCTGGGCTACTCCGTCATCCAGTACATTTAGAATTTCCTACAGAGTGTACACTTACCCCCTATCCAAACAGCATCTCTTCCTTTCCTGACTACTACAGGCACAATCACTACATTACAGCTGTCAGAAAGACTTTTTTTGTATAAAAAGAGTACACTGGTTAATTTTCTTTTCATGAACTTAGAGGGCTTTTTCCAGCTACCTCCTAAAGATCTCTGGAAAAAATAGATTTTCTTGACAATCAGTTATTGCAATGGTCCAGATCAAATCTGAATGAAACACTGCCTGAACTGGAAGTTCGAATGTCCCTACTCTTAGTTAACACATGAACATTTGTTCTCTCACCTGTGCCTCCTAACACAGGTGAGAGAACACCTGTGTTAGGTGTTTTTATTCCCTGTTTATTTATAAAAATACCTACCCTGTTAGGTATTTTTATTCCGTTACTGGAATTTTTTTCTCCATTTCTTTCTGAGCAAAGTTGAACAAAATGCCAGAGGGAAGGCTATATCATCAACTCCTATAAAGCCTTGTGGGATTCTAAAGTGCTCATATTTATTTAACTCACCTACCATATTTTCTTCAAATTTTATTTAGATGAAAAACATCTGGTTCATGATACACTTGAAAATAATTTATTCCTCTTTCCTGTCAATTCATTTAATGTATTTTTTTGTCACCTGATAAATTAAATAGGAGATTGATGCATGGAATATCTGAATGTATTATATGGCATTAGGGAATTTAAACCAGAAAAGATAGTGGGATTTTCCTTGTATTAGTCACACTGAATATGTTTGTTCCAGAAAACACAGATGGAAAGCTTGTGGATGGTCTATTAATAGCTTGGGAAAGTTTTTCAATAACAAGTTCTTCTTTGGTAATGACTATCCCTATTGCATTGCCAACACCAGCAATTTATTAATTTACCTGACATATAATGTCAGCTCTGAAAAACAGGACAATAATGCTACATTTTATGTCCTTGAATTGTTCTACATTTTTGTTCAGGACATCCTCTCCTCTTCTAATTTTATATAGTTTTGAGATTATGTTCACAAGCTTTTCCTATATTGCATCTGAAAGTTTCCTTCTTGCAGTGTGCTGATTTCATTTAGTAGTCTCTGTGTAATTTTTTAAACAAAACAAGTCAAATATGGTCTAGTAATGAAAGTGCAAGAAAGAAAACCAGGAGAAATGGACTTTATTTCTCCTTTTACTGCAGATGCATTCTTGACCTTTAATTATACTAAATGTATTTCCTCATTTGCCTTCTCTAGTGTGTGTTTGCAGGTCAGTGTGGGTATATACACATAGCTGATTTAATTAAAGGAAAAAAGCTATTCTGTAGCTATAGTATTTCTGCTTTGTATAAGATTAAATGAATGAGGGACATTTTTGGTGAGCATATGCCGCTTCTGTAATCCAAACACTGATGCGGATTTCACTAGAAATTATCTAGTGAGGTGGTAGAGTGTCTATGGCCTAAGAGTAGGTTGCTATATTTATTGATGGAAAGTTTTGGTGACCAGTATTTTCTTATCATGAAGAAGGCAAGAAACATGAATTAATCTGTGGTTAATTCGTATTATTCTTTGGTTAATGGTAAAGCACAGGTGAAATACCAGAAAACTGATGAAATTCTGAAAACCATGGCTGCAGAGAATTACTTCTTGTTTTACATATTCTAAATTTTATCTTCTGTTGCAGAAACAAAGACACCCTTTTAGTTTTAGCAAATAAAGTTTAAATTTTTTTGCAAAGCTGAGTTGTTATCTGTGTGAGAAATTATATCTGGTTTTGATTCCATGTAACTTTTGAAACAAGTCTGAGATAATGTAATGGGAGTGAATTGTTCCTAACATTTATTACTAAATAAAAAGTGATTGTTTTTTATTTATAGGAAAGTGAAGATTAAATAACAACAATAACAGTGAATTTTGAAAATATTATCAGTTGGAATAATTGATAAAATTTAATCTCTGACAATTAGATTTCCAGGCCTTATTTAATTGTTAGACTTTCTGTATCATTATGCTTTTATTTTGTACTGCTTCTTAAGCACATTCTTACAGCAGATTGTATTTCACAGTATTTAAGCAAGTCCAAGTAAAACAATAATAATACATTATTTTTATTGATGCATGCAGTTCTAGACTAAAAGTGAAGTGAGATGAAGAGGTGAAAAAGACAGTTGTTAACACCATATGTGGAAAATACGATTAATGGGAATTTCTTCCTGAAAAGTATGATTTCAAAGAAGGATTTCTTTTCTAATGTATACTTGAGACTAGCTTGAAACAGAAATTAAGGAAGTCAGCCCTTTGATGATTTAATACTCTTTAGCTCTTATTTTATGTAGGGAACATGCAGCTAAACATGACTTTATGAACATGATTCCATTCGAGGAGTCCGAGAGATTGTTTTGGCTTTGTTCATGTGCTGAAGTGCCATGATCTGAAATGGCAGAAGCTATTGGGTTCTTGAATGAGCAGTTTAACTCTGAAGATTTTACAGAAGATGCAAAGGTGTGGCCCCAAAAGTTAACTGCTCCTGGTAAATCTCCACAAAATTTGCACAAGGAGTCAAGTCATGGCAACCTTTGAGGGACACACAGATAGAAAGGAGAAAGTGAATTATGAAATGCCACAAATACTTTTGATAGTTTTGGAAACCCTAAACAGGAACCCTGAAACAGGAATGAGAAACTTTTGCATCACTTCCAGCTATAAATAAGACCTCATTACAAACTGGGTCTTGAGTTGCAGAATTTTTCTCTCAGGAGTATTCTATGGCACAACTGTTCTTTTCTCCTCTGTGGCTTTTTTCCGTTGTACAATAGGCTTTCATTAGACCACAGAGGGTCTAAAGAATCCACTGTACTATATCAAAACTATAGCCTGTATAGTAATAAGATAAAAGACATTGTATTTACTGTTTATTTCACTAATTAAATAGAATAATGATGCTACTAATACAATACCAAGCTCATTATTCTTCTGTTTTAGTGCAGAAATATCTATGTCTTTTTCATAAATAAATAGGGTTTGATGGGACCAGAAGGTTCACTTGGTCTACCTGGAGCTCCTGGGCCTAAGGTAAGTGTTTGACTCAATTTGCTTGTGACTTTGGTAAATGACTGCTGTGTATGCAAATTTGATCTGGACAATGCCAGGATTTTGCAGCTCATTTTTCAGTGTATTAAATATTGGTGAGCAGCTGTATGATTTTCCCTGTGTTACCTTCTGTGATAGTTCAGTCTCAAGAGAGGTTAATATAACTCAGTAAATGGCGCCTGTCATCCTGTGAGGTTTTTAACAGTTGCGGAAACAGTCATGAGACTTTGTTTCAGCTTTACAGTCCTGGAAAATGTTCTGCAATGCTGGAAACCAGATAATTCTCAGTATACATCTGAACTTTCCCATGTTACATTTATTTATATTTTAATTGTGTTCAATAATGTTATGTGCCGTTTCTTCCACCCAAGGAGCCAAACTCATTTCAGATGCAACTTTATTGATTGCACTGCAGCTACAGCAAGAACTAAGTTTACCAATGTTCTCAAAAGCTACAAATTCAGATTGGTTAGTGTAACCTTTTAATTTAATCCAAAATGAGTTTTGGATTAAATTGTAAATAAACATTGAATTGTATGTCCTAAAGAATATTTAGGAATATAGAATCCATTTCCCTAACTTTGCATTTACATTTAGATCCCTTTCCCCCCATACATTATTCTACATCCAAAAGTGCATATGCATTTATTTAAATTGTATATTGACAGTAGCATTTTTTAAGTGTCAGTGTTTTCTATGGTCAAGAAGATTGAATACCTATGATACAACTAAAAATGAATTAGCTTTATTTTTGTCTGTGAAAAATGCTTTTATTTTATATATTAATCTCACTTAGAATATAAGCTGTTTCTTAGAGAATCGTTCTTAATAAGCTCATTCTTACAGAAGTCCATCACAAAGTAGTCAATAATTCTTACATTTAATGCAAATCCTCATGCTGAATATATGTCTAATTCCATAGACTGCAATAAAAGCCAGAACATCAATAAATATTTTGACTTAGACAATTAAATAACATGATGGAAAGGTGAAGTCAGTACACACAAACTGGTTGTGACTGTGTGAGGCAGGTGGAGATGGGACAGGTACGCAGAAGTTAGCAAATCAGATTTTGTCATCAGTATCTCATCTTTCCTGAGAGAAAGTTAAATTTTCAGGCTATCTGTAATGGAGAAGAGCTTCAGCCTTTCAGTCACTACCTGTGCCTGTTTTTAAGAGTCAGTTTCTCAACAGTGTCTGTTCATGTTTGCTAGTCATACCACATGTGACAAAATGTAATGATGTATCCTCCATACTCCTGCATTGTTATATAGGGTGATAAAGGCGAAGCAGGAATACAGGGGAAACCAGGATCATCAGGAGCCAAGGTAAATATGATTCTGGAAGTGTTCTAGTTAAAGAAAGGATTCATTTATTTTTTCATGATTTACTAATTTTCCATTATTTCCTCTGGTTAATTATAAGGCAGTTTGTTTCACAGTAAAACATTAGTTAACATCACATTGCATCAGAATCCATTTGATGATTTATTCTTACTAATTTTATACTAGATTTTAGGCTGTGAAAATCAGATGTTCATTAAGTTCAAACCTGCAAACATTGTCGTTACTTGAGGTAGTATTTTTTATGTAATTTTGAAACATCAACTGTATTAAAAGACAATAAAAATAGATACTGGATGTGGCTTCTCTATATTCACCATCCCTTCAAAAATCCTTCAGACATTTCAGTCATGTTCAGTTATAAAATTTCAAAATATCATAGCCAAAGCATGTCATGTAGCCTTGAGAAACATGCAATGTGTGTTTTTACACACAGCACATCACTGACACAAAGCTATTGTATTACTCAGGGAGATCTAGGAATACCAGGGGCTCCAGGTGAACCAGGCTACCCAGGCATTCCTGGTACCCAGGGATTAAAGGTAAGTATTTTTTCCAATTTTACATTAATTGCATCTTTTTTGGAAGGTCTTTTCTTATAAGTGATCATTATTTTACAAAATCCTTTCTCTAAATACATAATTATTATTTGATAATAGTTGGACACATTTAAAACAATAATGTGTCCAACCTGAAAATTTTCTTCTGAAGGCTAAAGCCCTTGATGTGAAGGCATTTGTGGTGAGTTGACCTAGGATGAATGCCAGGTGCCCACCAAGCTGCTCTATCACTCCCCTCTTAAGAAGGACAGGGAAAAATCAAGAAAATGAGATGAGAAAAAGCTCATGGGTTTTTCCCATGCAGATAAAGGCAGTTTAATAAAGCAAAAGGAAAGGTCATGTGTGGAAGCAAAGTAAAGCAAAGTATTTATTCTCTGCCTCCTGTCAGCATGTGTTGTCCCACCAGTTCCTGGGAAGCAGGACTTTAGTACACACAGAGGTTTGGAAGACAAATGTCACAATAATGAAACTTCCTCTCCTTCCCCTTCCTTCAGGTTTTCTTGCTGAGCAGACATCTTATGGTATGGAATATCCCTTTCAGTTTAGGTCATCTGTCCCGGCTCTGTCATAGAACCATTGAATGGTTGTGTCTTAAAGATCATCTAGTTCCAACCCCCATGTTGTGGACAGGGACACTTCCTTCCACTAGACAAGGTGGCTCAAATCCCCATCCAACCTGGCCTTGAACACTTACAGGGAGGAGGTATCCACACCTTCTCCGAGCAACCTGCCTCAGTGCCTCACCACCTTCAAAATAAGGAATTTCTTCCTAATAAACCTAGTTTCAGTTTGAAGCCATTCCCTCTTGTCCTGTCATTACAGATCCTTGTGAAAAGTACTTCTCTTGCTCTCTTCTAAGCCCCTTTTATGTGCTGGATGGCTGCTCTAAGGTCTGTCCAAGGTCTTCTCTTCTCTGGGCTGAACAACCCCAGTTCTCTCAGTCTGTCTTCATGAGAGAGATGCTCCGGCTGTCTAACCATCTTCATGGCCCTCTGCTGGACTTGATCCAGCAGATCCATGTCCTTCTTATGTTGGGGTCCCTGCAGATGGACACAGGTGGAGTCTCAGGAGAGTGGAGTGGAGTGGAGGGGGACAATTGCATCCTTTGCCCTGCTGGCCACAGTGCTTTTGATGCAGCCCAGGAGCAGTTGGCTTTCTGGGCTGGAAGTGCACATTGCCAGGTCATGTTAAGTTTCTCATCCATCAACAAGCACAAGTCCTTCTCTGCAGGGCTGCTCTCAATCCCTTCTCCACCTAGTCTGGATTTGTGTCTCCACCTGAGATCTTGCCTGGCCCTAACTTACAGGAAAAGGCAGGGGTTTGGAGAGAGAGCCTTGTCGTTGCAGGGAGCTCTGCTCGGCAATACTCAAAGCACTGGTGTGTCATCAACACCTTTCTAGCCACTATTGCAAAGCACAGCACTATAAGGGCTGCTATGGACAAAAAGAACTCCTCAGCCAGACCCAATACGGCATCAGAGAAATAGAATTAAATCAGGCATTTCACTTTCATAAGAAGAGAAAAGTTGAAGGGTAAAGAGATAGTAAGATAGAAGGGTGGTGTAATAATTAAAGCTTTATGAAAACCCCATGCAAAAGTATTCCAATAGAGTTCATCTTCTGCTCCAGAAGGCACACGTTTCTTGTATGTCCAGTGTCATATATGACAGCCTCATATGCATGTCTTACATATAGTAGAGTACTTCACATGTCAGTATACACATATATGGACATGCCTTACATTGACTAGAGCATGGAGTCAGTGTCATAATAATAGTTCAATTAGTTTCATTATCTCTATATATTCAAATCAATATCTAGGGGTTATGTAAGGCACATGTACTAAGACAATAATATTTTATGAAAGATGATTTTATTAAAATTCACAAAACTTCCCTAAATTTTAAATAAAAGAAGCCTTTGAAAAGGTCTTTTATTTTATATGAAGATGCAAGTTAGCTGGAGTTACAAGTCCAGTGACAAACTGGAATTATTCAGGAAGAAAAGCACAGTTTGGGCATCTGACAGTAAAAGTGAAGCCTTTCAACTTTTTAAAATAGATGATTTTAAAACTTGAAATAACTGAATATTTTACATTCAAGTACAATACAACAAAATACTACAGCTGGCATAAATGTCTTCTTATGTTCTCGGATTTTCAATCAGGTGAATCTTTTCCATGGCAAAAATCTCCTCTTCACTACTGTTTAACATTTAAACATTCTTTTATTTTCCACACCCTCCCCCCCAAAAAGAAATCCACAACCAATCACATAAAGTTTTGGCTCTTACAAGAAAGCTGACAAAACAGACCCAGAAATCTCCATTCTAATTATTTTCTTTATTAAATGCAGTTTTGCACCTCCCCTACAGATCTGTCTTTTGTTTCATGAGCTGCTATGTTCATAGTTCAGCATTTTGATTTATGTCTATTTAAACATAAGATGTCAGAGTTAGAGTAAGAGCCATCTCCCATAACTTTTCCTTTTCAATTAATGAAGAGAGATAGCCACATTTTCGGAGTTCATATTTTATACTTCTGCTGTTAATTGGAATGGATAGTTTTCATGCACTGCCTGTTTCTCTCAAATGTCAATTAGATGATGTTCAGACAAGTTAATAAAACTACATACCTGACTTCTAAGCACCATTTACACCATCTGATTGCCAACCCCCCCACTATTATTCATTTGAAACATTTTGAGGCAAAAAAAGTGGGAGGAAATGGAGCTTAGTCCTTAAATATTTTGATTTAATTTAAATATAGAGGATTTTGTGATTTAAAAAATACTTTTTTTTTTTTGTTTTGCATAACTTCTGCATGCAGTGGCGCATTCAGCTAAAATTTAAGCCATGAGAAACACTGCCTCCCTTCCTGCCTACATCCTCTCCACTCCCATACACTCAGTAGATAAAATCCTGCTGGACTTGCCACCTCATTACGTTGTATTTTTAAATTTTTTACTTGGTATATGAGTATCCACTCTCTTTTTGATAGTTGTTTTAAAGACAAAGTCCTTTCTTAGGACTTTTCTGGACTTTTTTGTGTAGATGGGGATAAAGTGATTTGTTTTCTTTCAGTATAAGAAAAAGCTAGCTGTTTCTCTTGTAATTACTGTTTTAAATTAAAGCACAGAGTACATGGTTTAGAGGTGACTCATGTTTAAAGGGACACCTTCTAATATTTTACAGGGGGAGAAAGGAAACCGAGGTGACACTGGTATCCAGGTATATCAACTTTGTTTCTAATGAAATAATCTGGCATTTCTATTTATACAAGTCTTAGGTATTAATTGGGACAGGTTTTTTTCAAGATTAAACTCCACAGAAAGTTAACTTGAATAGCAGCAATAACTCTCCTTCAAGAAAATCTGCCCAGTATGGCCAGCATGAATTTTCAGCTGCATTTTTGGGGGCCTGAGCAGGCTGTTGGCATTTGGTGCAGAGCTGTGTGCTCCTACCTAACAGTGGTGCAGGCACAGGGTGCAGGTTGTGCTGCTACCCCAGCGGCGTGGGGCATCACCCAGGACTGTTGCAGGGTGCACTCCATCCCTGCCTGAAGGGCACTGCAGGATCACAGAAACAGAGTCAAAGTAACTCCACCTGGCCTCTGCCTACCTGCTTTATTATTAGCATGTGGGATTTTCCTCCTTGTTATCTAAAATCATGGAAATACCTACCAAAAAAAAAAAAAAA
>VXAX01000740.1:674737-841839 GCA_013399835.1 Leptocoma aspasia
AAAAAAAAAAGATTATTCTGTCATTACTTGGATCCTGGCTTGGTTCCTCTGTGTTCAGGGTAGAAATTTTACTCTGCACAGTTTCTGCTCTGATCTCTTTCAAGAGTAACTTTCCAGATTGATTTGTCCTGGTTTAGAATGAGGTTTTAGTATTTAGCTCCTTGTGTTATTTTTTTATAGTTTAATTACATGTACCAGATAAATCTATATTTTATAAAATGTGCTTCTTTTCTGAAGGGACTGAAAGGAGAAAAAGGAAAACAAGGAAATCCAGGCTTACAGGTACTGTTAAAATGGTGATCCTACTTCAAGAGAGCCACAGTGATCCTAGTTTGAGGCCATGATTTATATTTGTTTCTTAACACTTCTTCCATCAACATGTATAGGTCTTTGCATCAGGTGAAACACATTAATGTACAACATGATAACATAGTTATAGAACTGCTTCTTAAACACTCAGTATTTTTAAAATAACAAATATAACACATACAGAGAAGATGGAGCAACATTCATCTCAGCTGTGCACACTTGAAGGATGAGAGGAGATGCACATGAATTAGAGCACAGGAACTTGATATCAGGAAAAACATTTTGCTTTGAGGGTGGTTAAACACTGGAGCAGGCTGGTCGTAGATATTGTGGCATAACCTGTGTGGACAGCATGGTGAGATGATCAAGCTGTATCTGTTCTGCAAAGGAAGTTGAATCCAAGG
Organism: Leptocoma aspasia; assembly: GCA_013399835.1. NCBI lineage: Eukaryota > Metazoa > Chordata > Aves > Passeriformes > Nectariniidae > Leptocoma > Leptocoma aspasia. The sequence goes on from VXAX01000740.1 coordinate 675,451, forward strand.
AGGTCACTTCCAACATATATGTTATTGTATCTTGAGAAACAGACGATAAGTGCATTTCTTTTATTATTGTAGTAAAGTCTTAATTATAGAATATTTTTATGAAATAGCTATAAGTAATATAAAATGCAGATAACAGCAAATAGTGGCTTTTGTGTAAAGGCTATAAGAGTGATACTTGAAATGTTAAGATTTCACATGTACTGTGCTACACTTTCATACAGTTCATTACCTCCTAGACTTTACTGGGAGTCATTATTGACATCTTCTGTGCTCATAAATTACAGATGTTTCCTGTTTCAGCAGTAAATCAGTGAGATCCAGTTGTTTCTCTTTAACTCCAGGCCAGCGTATTCTGATTGTGTCATAGTTGGTGATCTTGTTATTCCGCAGAAAATAGCTGTTAGTATTTATAAATACTTGTTAACTGTATAATCTATGTCATGTCTAAACAGAGAAGTATTTTTTAGAGGTACATATCTAAAACTAGACTTGGAAGGAAGCCACAGTTGCTTTTTTCAGAATTACAACATTGATAGAGCTGCCTGTCTAGCCAGATGGACCCGATTCCCGGGGATTCCGGGCAGGAGGTCTAGACTGCGTATTAGTTAACACTCTTGGAGATAAGTACGTTGAAAATAGTTAATTATTAAACCTGAGCAGATTTTTAAATAAAGAAATAGTTTAAACTAAAAGACAGGTCATTGACATAACCAATGTAATGTCTTAGATTAACCTTTTACAATTTAAACTTTCTGGTTTTTGTTTTTTTTTGCAAATAATGGACAATTTTTTCATATTTTTTTTATTTTAGTCATAAGGGAAAACAAAGTGATAGTGAAAGAAAACTTTTTTTTTCCTAATGATGCAACTGAATTGCTGTTGCTTGCTTTCTTTTTTTTGGAGAAAGCTGAAAAAATAATACAGACTAAGTCTAAAATTGTTTCCTGTGCTTATCTGCTTTGGTCAGGAACCAAGAAAATCAGTCATTTAGTAGACAACACAAGGTTTTTCCCTGAATTCTCAAGACTCCAAGACACAATACAGATTTCCTTGTCCATAAGAGTGAATCAGAAAAGTGAACTGCCATCTTGCATGGGATGTAATGGTCAGTAACACCATTGAGTCACTTGGCAGAAATGACACCAAAATAATTTTGCGAGCATGCAAAATCTGCCTTACCACAGAGTCTGTATTTCAAAGGCTCTGAAATTAATTTCTGCCTAGTAAGATGGTATTAAACAGTCTGTATCAGGAGTTTACATCTGCTAGGACACATGCTATTTCTTTTGTAAAGCAAATAAGGTTTTGTCTCTTAATTCTATATTACGTTTATATGTTTATAATATGTGTGATATATTCCCAACTTATCCTCTTGGTACGTGATATTAAAGATAATACTGAAGTGTTCATTCACCCTGATATAAATTTTTCATCATTATCTGCAGTTTAAATTTGTTTTTCATCTTATTTTTTAAAGGGAGTAGAAGGATTGAGTGGAGAACGAGGACAGGTACATATTTTTGCAATGATAAATATAGTATTAAAAATTATTCCATTTGTTTCTGCAAATTATATGATCTGTAAAATGTGTGTTTAATCTTACTTGTGTACTCACATGTCTATAAGCAGCAAAGGAGAAATAGAAAAATATCAGAGAAAGAAATATTAATTATAAAGAGACAGAATGAGGTATACATTTCATTAAAAATTATTAAAGCCAAACGTATACTTTAAAAGAATTAAAAAGCCAGGAAACCAACCAACAAAAAAAGAGAGAAAGCATTGGTTGAATAGGAGAAATAGCTAAAGAAAATAAAAAAAAAATTGTGTGGCATGTTGTTTAAAAATTGGTATTTAAAATATTAATTTTGTTGGTTATAATTTATTTATTTCAATATTTTAAAAAATCAGAGAATACACTGTCCCATTAATCTAATTCTCCTTCAAATTTATTTAAATATTGTTTGTTCAACCTTTTCCTTAAAGCATTGTTGCATATCAATAGCTGAATACATTAATTGGAAGTTCCATTCTGATAATGAAATTATTTTATCCATTTCAACATATGAGTTGTTTCATATGCTTCTGTGGTTCTATGAAATTCTTCGGTTGCGGTTTGGCTTATAGGTGTTTTGCTAAATTATTGCCAAAACTGGTAAAAGGTTCCTTGTCTGCTATTGAATTAGTCTCCTTTATTGTTGAAAACACAGCAATAAAATATTTCTGCTGGTAATTAATATAAATAATTTTTACTATGTATTAAGCTATAGCGATGTCATTGTGTTTACTTATCAAACCTACAAAATTAGTTTATTTTCTATTTCTATAAAATGTGGTTTTTGTTAGACTGATTTCTAAAAAGTTTCTTCAGCCTGTGAGTCTCAGCACTTACTGAGCTGTTTTCCTTTCTTTGCTGTTCTTTGCCAAGTGCAAGGGGCAGCAAACAAGCCCTCACATGGATGTGGTTGAGCATTAAAAGACCAAGATATACTGCGGAAAATTTTCCCCCTACAGTTTCAGTTGTTTCTTGGCAAGTTCTTCAGGCAGTTCTGCTGATGCTTCCAACATTTTGTCCTGGTGTTTTTATGCTGGCTTCTTGCCTCTAATGTTGTTCTACAGTAGATGCTATTTCCCCAGTATCCTCTGGTTCTTAATGCCCCTTTAACATTTAGTTCAGATAACTCAGCTTGTAAATAACTCTTCTATGTAAATACAGTCCACAGGGGTAAAAAGAATTAAAATTTTTAAAAAAAACAAACCCAAACCTCTCTTAGCTATAAAACCAACATGATTTCAGATCTCAGTACATATAGTTTCTAGTATAGCCACAGGTAGCTACATAAGCACCGTGTGCTTATCTCTGAGCCTTGCTGACTGTTTAAATGAAAAAAACACCTTTGCAATTAGGTACTAGAAATGAACAAGTACAAATCTAGATGATGTAGCTAATTGGATCCCTTCTCTGTGACTATAACATTCAAGATGACAATATCAAGAAAATAAATTACAACTACAACTTTGGAAGAATTTGTATCTGAATTAATGCATGACTTTTGAAGGTATGGACTGCTGTTCAGGTCATGCCCCTGAACTGGCCACCCTTCCAGCAGTACTCTTAGGCACTTGACTGACATCTGTCACATTTTGTCTCATTTCTCTGTTTCTTTAAGAATATGAACTACCTGTCTGATTTTACAGCCTAGCTCATAAAACTGATTAATCTGACACTGAATTTAAAGCTTATTACTCTGTAATAATTCATGTAGAGAATTTTGGGCATTGTTACTAATATAGACCAAGCTAGGAAGCTTTGAATTTTTCTGATGTGAAGAATCTTGATGAGTAATATAGAAGATGTTACAAACTAATATAAATACCATAATTTAAAATTCAGTGTCAGTCTATTGAGACCATATGCATTAGTATTTCTTAATTTTGCATTATTTGCTTCAATAAGTTTGTAGTATATATTTGTCCTGTTCTCACAATTCCATCTAAAATAGTCGGAAGTGGAGAAAGAAAAATTTTCAGCAACTGATAATGTTATGCAGAAGCTGTGCAAACAAGGGAGGAAAAAACTCATAAGGGAGCAAACGTAGTATACTGACTTTAATCTTGGGCACATACTAATGTTTTGTTGGCTCCAGAGCAGGGAAAAAGTTCCACATGAACTATTGCAGTAGGTAACTCCATACGTAGAACCATTGCTTTGGTGAAGATATATCAAAATGTTTTTCAACGTTTTTTTACCTTTTCCAGTGAAGCAAACAGACTACCATTACTATCAATCAGATGGAAAAAAAAGAAGCAAAAAAATCCCTAACTGAAATAAATTTATTTTTCCCTTTGTCTTATACATTGCAGATATAAAGTAAAAGGCTTGATTATTATTGTAAGTTTCCAGTAACTTCAGTGTGCCAGAATTTCACATCCAATTTTTCTGGCCTTTTAATGATTTTAACATACTATAAAAAAAATATTTCTGATTCTGAGGAAAAAGTGAATAGAACCCTTCCTTCCATGTGTTAATAATGAATAGTAAAATGGGTCTTGAAAGTTAAGAAAAGGTAATTTATTTCTAGTTCTCTTTGGTAATTTTATCTGAAACAGCTACTAAGGAATCTGAAAGCTTCAATACATTTTAGCAAAATAGATCTCATCAATATCAAGTTAATTTTCATTGACATCACATTAATTTTATAAAGAACTCCAATAAAGATTTCTCAGAATATATTTGTTTGGTACTACCTACCTGCCATATGATCTGTGAACATATAATTGGCTTTTCATTGATTTTTCAATCCAGAAAGGTGAGAAAGGAGATCCAGGCATTCGAGGCATCAGTGGACAAAAAGGAGAATCTGGTGTCCAGGGTTTGATTGGACCTCCTGGTCTCAGAGGTCAGCCAGGAGATAGAGGACCCCCAGGACCGCCTGGATCAGATGGAAAACCTGTATGTATAGGACTTCAAACTTCTCAGTTTGGATACCTTAAAAACCAGAAAAAGTTGCATGCTCTGCTCTGTTCTCTGTTCAATTCAGGCACGGGAGTTTTCAGAAGAGTTTATTCGACAGGTGTGTTCAGATGTACTGAGAAGTAAGTTTGAAAGCTTCTTTACTGTTGTTCCCTTGTTTGATTTGCTAAAGAAGTTTCCTGTTAATTATAGAAGCACTTTTTTTGAAAGCAAGTTCCATATTGTTGATTTATTCTTTGTTTTCTTACACCTGTGGAACTCTATTTCCAGGCTCCATATTTTCCCATCTTGTTTCGTAAAGGTATTATATTCTCTTAAGAGAGGGAACTGACTTTGTATTAGTGGCTGGGGGCAATACTTCTGTTGTTACAACACTTTAAGCGATTTTTTGTTTGATTTCTCCCAGCCCAGTTGCCTGCCATTCTCCAGAGTGGAAGACTACAAAACTGTAACCGTTGTCAGTCCCAAAGTGCTCCCCCAGGACTTCCAGGACCACCAGGTCCAAGAGGCCCTGAAGGCCCAAGAGGGTTTCCTGGTTTACCAGGGAATGATGGCATTCCGGGGCTGATGGGCATGCCAGGTCGCCCTGGGGCCCGTGGGACAAGAGGTACAGCGTGCATGTGTCACAGTGCTAAAGGTCTTTATGCCTTGGTTTTCTGCTTCTAGTTTTGAATGGGATTAATGCAGAGTGGAGTAAGAGAATAGCTGGGCTTGCTTGGCTGAATGGAATTGTGACCATGGAGCAGTGTGGATGTTTCACCACCTTCAGGGAACATGTGACAGGAGAGAGAAAACAAGAACACAGCCAGACAGTTATTGTTCTGTTCTACTATAGTCTACTATAAACTCTGTTCTGGTCATTTTAGAGAGTTCTTAGTCTCGTGTAAATGTTTCTACCTGCATTTGGATTATTTTTTAGACCAAATATGCCTAGAGATAGATTTCAAAGTATTTCCATGTTTTCTGGTTTCTTTTCTTCCAAACTTGTTTCTGCTTTTTAAAGGAACAGTATTTATTCACTGGCTACTTACTATCTATGCTGATTTTTGACATCCAACAACTTTTATACTCCCTTTGGTTTCCTGGCTTTTTTGTCCTTTTGTTCTCTTTATCTCAAAAGGATTTTTGCTCCTTTCTTTATGATTTTCGTAAACATTCTGGATTCTTTTTAGGAAGGCTAAAGTTTATGATTTCAGGTAACTCAGCTGTCCAAGCATTCCAATTGATTTCTGTGATGTATTTGCAGACTTTATGTTAAGTAAAGTTCTCTGGAACTAGAGCAAGAGACTGGGTGGAATCCATAATTTGGTTACTGGTAGCATCAAAATAATCAGGAAAGCTGTATGAAATAACAGCTGGCTAGTAATGTGCCAATGGTAAGCAGACAAACAGTTGATAAATATTTACTTTCTTTGTGACTTACTACCTGTGACCTAGCACACCAAATTCATTTTGTATGTAATGATGATTTGCCTGTAGTACTTTTAAAAGTTAATCTCCAACAGGAGAATATACAATTTTGCTCTGGAGCTGACACTAGCAGTTCTGGTTATTCCATGAATGATGAATGATGTTGCTACATGAACTCTAAATTCAGTAGAAATTACCATAATTTAGAACCCAGTCACACTGTGCAGGTTACAAGAAAAGGCTTGTTTTGCATCCCATTATTTGCTTTCGAAATATTGCATATCTAATTAAATAAATGTTATCAAATGCTGATTTCTGACTTCTTTGGATGAAAATGATGTACCAAGATATGCATGTGTTTGCTAATTCACAGGACTGCCAGGGAAGAATGGTGCAAAAGGCAATCAAGGAGTTGGCATTCCTGGGATCCAAGGCCCCCCAGGACCTCCAGGTGAGGGATGGTTCAGGTGTGCAGATTCAGTGCATGCTAATAATTTTTTTTAAGTGTGGTTCAGAAAAAATGTTGCTGTAATTTGGAAAAAATTTACATAGTTTGTACACATCTTACTCACCAAATAAGTTTTAGGGTAATGCCTGTCCCTTGCCTACCTTATAGATTGCCATATAACACATTATTTAATATAAGACAGGTCCTCTAGAGACTGGTATCTGAGACTGCTGTTTCTTGATAGATGGATCCTGAAATCAACTATATCCTAAAACTGAGCCCTGATATGATCATGTGACTAGTAGGCATTGCTTAATGAGGGAAAATATTCTTCCTAACATTAGTGTATGCATACAAAATGTAAAGTTGGGCATTTAGAAGATATATTAGGCCCCCATCCAAAGTCAGAGAAACAAATAGAAATAGAGGGACTGATTCTTGCCATGGTGGCTCCAGATTATATGATAAGGTAGAGTAGTGTACTAAAGCAGATTTTCATAGTCTCCTTTAAAAGCTATCTTTATTTAAAGTGTTTTCCACGTGATTTTAAAAAATCTTTATAAGATATCATGTTGCTTATATAAATATATAAGCAGTTTGTGACAAGAAGTGTCTTTTGCAGGAAATGAAGTTTTCTTTTTCTACATACTTCACTGAAGAGAGGGGGCATTGTGGGTCCATAATTGTTCTTTTTAATTTTAATAGTACTGCATTAATTTATTTATTACATGTGTGTTCTTAAGGTCCTGAAGGTCCACCAGGCATGAGTAAGGAAGGACGTCCTGGAGAGCGTGGGCAGCCTGGTAAAGATGGAGATCGTGGCACTCCAGGAATGCCAGGACCAGTTGGACCCCCTGGAATTTGTGACCCATCACTGTGTTTTAGTGTAATTGTGGGGAGAGATCCATTTAGGAAAGGACCAAATTATTAATTTGTGATATGATAAATGATAATGATAATTTAGAGGAATAGTTACGGTGCTTATCTTTCATGGTCTTTCAAATCTCAGGAAGGTGACCAGCAATAATCCCATAAGAAGGAACAAAAGTACCTCTAACATTAAAAGCATTATAAATAACGATCTCAAAGGTTTTACATTTCTTTAGACAAAAAACTCCAAAACTCCAGTAACTTTTTTTATACCTTGCACTGGTTGACTCTCAAGTGTCTTTAAACAGATTATAAGTTTTAATAGAAATAAAATTAACTATAATATTTGGTATTTAGTATTTAAGTGTCCTATCAGTCTCCTTTTACCTCATTTTACCAAAGAAAGTCCTTTGCAAAATTGCTGGAAACACCACTGGGAGCAGAATTAGGTCTTAAATGGCATTGGTCAGGTATAAAAAACTGTGACATTTTTCACATGCAGCCAACATACACAGTATTTGATTTTGAACAAATATGGCTGTCTTTGGCTTAATATGTGTGCAAATTTCATTGCCTAATGTACATTTCATATGTCATTGCTCCAGATGTGAGTGAAAGCATGTTATCAGACTTTTATGAGTTAAGACAGGTACTTGGACTCATCACAGAAGAAATGCCACCTGTTTTCCCATGCAGCTCTGCTTAAAACCGAGGTGAAATGCAAGGGTAGAACTACAGGTTCAAGGGCCAAGGTTTCATTGAAGATAGTACTGTAAACTACTAAATGTCAAAAGTTTCCATGTGGGTGATTCAACTCATATATCAAAATAGCATTAAAAATAAAAAAGAGCAAAAACCTGACATAGCTGGCTTTAGCTATGATTTGACAAAATTAAAGATTTAAAAATGTTTGCACAACCCCAATGTAACAGTTCTGTGTAATGAAGTATCAAGTTATATACCCTTTGCTGTTTCTCCTCAAGGGCTGTGTTGCCAAATTGAAGAAGCAGGTTTACAAGGAGAAAGGTCTAACTGGTGGCTGACCAGCTGCAATGTTTGTTATGCTGTTTCCTTTTTCATTTTAAGCCAGCTGTGTGTAATTTTCATTGTATGCTTTGCTAATGAAGTTTATTACTTGCTTTTACATAAAGAGCAAAGGCACAGTTCCCATGAGAATTTAAATCCATTTCTTAAATTAAGGCAGAGTCCTATATTAAGTTAACCGGTGCTTCATGAGTCACTTTTTCTAATGTGTTGTTTTTCTGTTGTCCTGCTATCAGAGACTGTTAATATGCTTGACATTCAAGGTAAAATAAAAGACACAATTTCCAATAAGATGTATGGTTGAGTGAATTATGAGTCTGAGAGAAGGCAAAACCAAAACCAACCAAACAAGAGCAAATCAGAAGGACCTCTGACTACAGTGAATACAAACAGAAGACCAGAGTTCCCTACTTGTAGAAAAATCCTCTTGATTTTCAGCCAGTTTGACTGGTAGCTTTGTTTATGATTTCATTTGATCAAATTAACACATATATCAAGCTTAAATTTTAAGAGTAGTGGTGGTTTGTCACCCCATTAGTCCTACTGGAGGGTTGTTTCTGAGTGACTGACTGAGGATCTATGAGTAATTTCCAGTTTGCATCTATTAATTGGCCCTTTCTTGTAGTTTTTTATATGTCTCATCGATTGCTATTTGAGCTCAGCTTTTGGTTTTCTGTCTGAATTTCTCTGCACTGTAGCAGTGCCCTTATAGTTCTTGACAGGTGCTTGTCTGCTTTTCCAACTATGGAATGCTTCTCTTGTGAACAGACTCAGAAGCTCACAGTTAAGCCAAGGTGGTCTCTTGCTCTGCCTACTTCTGTATCTTTAAAGGAGATGAGCAGTTTTTGTGCTTCCAGGAAGAGAATTTTAGAAAATCTCCTGACACGTGCTAGCTGCTTTATCCTTCATGGAAGCTTCCCATGAAATCCTTCCCAATTTAGGTCTGAGAGAGCTGAAATTTTCTCTTCTAATACTTAAAACGTTTGTTCTAATACTAACCTTCAGTGTGCTCCAGTTCCTCCTGTTTGTTCCCCAGGCTGTGTGCATTGATATTACACTTGAGGTGGTTGGTCTTTTTGTCATCTTGTCAAGCAGCTAAGGAACATTTGTCTTTTTTTTTTTTTTTTTTTTTTTTTTTTTTTTTTTTTTTTTTTTTTCTTATATAAANTTTTTTCCCTGCAAATAAAAGAGGTAGTTACTTATCCTCTGTTCCTTCTGGTATCTAAAGTAGCTCAGACTGGCCTAGCATGGGTATTCCTGTACAGTGCTGCTCAAAGAGTACAATCTAACCTAGTTACAGCTATAACACAAAATCTCATATTGGACCCATTTCATTTTGTGTAATAATATGGTAAGAAAGACTGAGTAAAGGGAATAATTAAGAGGCTTCACTGAATGTAAAACCAAATTCAAAGCCTTGATCTGCAAGAGGAGGAGATTTGACACTGAATCTGTTTGATTGCCTATACTGCCGAGCTGTTTGGATGCTTTGAGCTTTAGTGCTGCTGTATCTTTGGTATTTTGCTCTGAATTTGAGTCTGTGAAACTATCTACAAAAAGGATTTGGTTTTGACAAGCTGGAATTTTCCAGAGGACACACTAACCATCTAGTCTGTGCAGATGCCTTTTATTAAGTTAGTAGTAGCAATGTAGTTTAAATAAATAGAGACACTTCGAAAATGTAGTTCTACATTATTAAATACCCAGGAGCTCTATAAGGAGTGTCTTGCATCCCAGTGAAATGCATATGTTATAGCCTAGGAACCTGTGATTTCAATTATTGATCCTTAAAAGATTTTATCAAGCCAGAATTTCTCAGACTTCACAATCATTTAATTTCCTGACTTCATTTGATATAGTGAGATTATACAGCAGTGTAGGTGTGTCCATGATTGTATCTTGATTGGATCTTTTAACTGAGAATATGAATATATTTCCAGATCTTTATCTGATTCTACAGTAAGAGGTTAAACAAATAGTATAAACTTGAGTATTATCAGACTAATGATCCACAAGAGAGAGACTTTTATTTACTGTTGATGCAAACTATATGAGGTTCTTGCAGATGTTAATCTTCAATCAGAAGCTGTGAATTAAAAAGATCACAGTGCAACATGTCACCATCTCCAATATTCTCTGGAAATAGTTACTAGAAGCTCTGCTAACTGACATTTACTTACTTAGTCTCCTGATGATATTCTTTAAAACTGGATCTTGCGCTAATTTTTAAGCAGGGGGCAAGATAAAAAAATAACTTTTGGATGTTTTTTTTTAGTAGCATTTTGCTGTCTAACCTTGAGTTAAGTATACTCTCTGGTTGGTCTAGTGCCTGTTGGTGTCAGTAGAGGAACTCTGATTCACTACACTAAATTTTTAATATGGCTTCAACTCATAATACCTCTGTGTGCATAAAATAGATTTAATATTTATCACTTTACTGTGCTCATTGATTGCTATTTTCTCTCAGTTTCTTAGGCATATACTTGGACATAAAGATGCAGAATGGAAAGGTTTTACTGTGGGAACTGAATTTCTTAATGAAAGCCTAATGCTGTATGGATGGAGCTCAGCAATTTTCACCTCTGAGAATCATGATCTTAGGGAAGTTTGGAAAAAATACATATGGAGTGATGTGTCTATGTATAGATAGATATGATTTAGTAAAAGACCAGATGTCACAGATGGTTTCCACATGTGCAGATTTATTTGGTAAATATATACATGTATATATTATGTGTGTATATGTGTAGATATATCTCTATGTGTGTGTGTGTATGTATCATTCTCAGTTCTTCATTTGTTTAACTGAAAGATATTGTCCTACAAATAAAAATAAAAAAGTAAAAGCATAAAATCATAAAGTGGCTTGGATTGGAAGGGACCTTAAAGATCAGCTAGTTCCAACCTCCAGCCATGGGCAGGGACATCTTCTTCCACTAGACCATCCAACCTGTCCTTGAACACTGTCAGGGATGGGGCATCTGCAGCTTCTCTGGGCAACCTGTTCTAGTGCTTCACCACCCTGACAGTATTTCTTCCCAACAATCCCAGTTCTCTTAATCTTTCTTCATAAGAGTGGTGCTCCATCCCTCTAATCATCTTGGTCCTTCCTCTGGACTCACTCCAATATGTCCTTGTCCTTCCTGTGCTGGGGACCCGCAGGTGGAGTGTCACCAGAGTGGAGCAGAGGAGGAGAATCCCCTTCCTCACCCTGCTGACCACGCTGCTTTTGGTGCAGCCAGGACACATTTGGCTTTCTGGGCTGCAAGCTGACATTGCCAGGTCAGCCTCTCATCCACCAGCACCCCCAGGTCCTTCCCATCAGGGCTGCTCTGGATCTGCTCATCCTCCAGCCTGGATTGATACCAGGTTGCCCTGACCCAGGTGCAGCACCCTGCACTCGGTCTCATTAAACCTCATGAGATTGCCATGGGCCCACTTCTTGAGCTTGTCCATGGCCCTGTGGATGGCATCCTGTCTTTCTGGACTGTGCAGTCTAGTCTGGAAATGTAGCCTTGTAAGAACTGAGCTATCGCAGTCCTTCTACTGCTTCAGAGCCAAGGTGTCATTGTCAGCTTCAGGAGTAGTCAGCATATGTCAAGGTTGGTCAGCCTTCCAGAGGAGGAGATGAGAATTGCTAGCTGTGCATCTTTCAGAACTAGATAACCTAATTTCTGTGAAAACTCAAGGTGCATTAAAATGAAATTTCAGCACATCTGACTGACCTGGCAATGAACACTGTCACTATGGCTCATATGGATTGAATCAAACCTCTGTGAAAAGATACTGTAAGTTTTTCCTGTAGGGGGAACACATAGATGATAAATCAAAATACCTGATAATCCATAGTCAGCAGAGACCATAAACCCTTTTAAGAGCTATTGCCTTCTGGGGTGCTATTGAAATGTTTAAAACTTGAATTAATATTAAAAAAAAAATTGTGGGTTATTTTCTTCTGTTGATAAGCAGAATTTTCTCACAGAGGACATCATCTATGTCTCTTGGAGAATTTAAGTTCATTTTTACAATGTGGAAATCATTACTATATGATTCCTGATTTTTTCTTTACAAGCATCTTACCTCTCCCAGTATTTGCATAAAAGTTCTTTTTCATATCAAAAAATATTCTGGTGAAATTCCAGTATATTGTTTTATTCTGTGTTATGGTTTTCTTTCTTGGCACAAAATGCAAGCACTAGATGTTTTTCCAGAAGTCATATCTGGCCACTCAGCTAGCTCTCCTGTAGGTATATTGGCAGGTTTAAAGCTCCTTGGTTATCTGCCGTAGCCTTAGAAAACTGAAGTGCTCTGTACTGATTTTCTGACACTTCTCCCCAATTTTATGCTTGTAAAAGTATGTAGTATTCATCCACTTAAGGAAAAGGTAGGTGAGAATTCATCAGAAAATTTAGCCTTTTGACTGTTACAATGTCATATGTCCATAATGCTTGCAAAATATTTTTCTCATGTTGGAAGCTCATAACTCTAAAGAGTGTTTAGTTTGTTGTTTTCTGATCTTCCTTTTTTAAAAGATGAAAAAAAAAATCATGGTATCTCTGGGACACATTGAAATCACATATTGAATATAATGCAAAAAAACCCAATAATGCAGAGAAATTGTGTTTCAAATAAATAGCATTATTGAACTGTTGAAAAATATAATGCTACCTGAGAGATGAAGAATAAAAAAAGCTCTCTTCTGACTAGGACATGGTTCTTCAAGGTATGCAAGATGGGGAATGTGGGAATGAATGGCTACCTTTAATGTAGCCAAGATGGATCCTGAAGAAAAGGCTTGAGGAGTAAGGAGTCTGTAGCAAATTAAGGGGAAGGAAAAGGTCATCCACTTTATTCCTTCACTCTAATATAATATGTACTGAATGAATTGTGTTTCTCCTTATCCTTCTCAAAAAAATTATGGGAAAGTACACTGTGGGTATAACACCCCTCTTGATATGAAGTGACAGACCTCCCAAAAGTGAAAGCTCATGATGAATGTGTCAGTGATGAGCACCAGCAATCTCTGACAGCTGGGACCAAGGGTCTGGATGAGAATTCAAGGGATCATAATAACTGTCTTGCCCTGATACTATCTAACTCCTCCTCTGGAAACTGGCAAGTAAATTCTGGCACTTAACAGTATTTATGTTATGAAAGTTTAAAGATTTTTTTTTTATGTACACATTAGGATGTACACAATGCTCATTAGGAAAAAAGCCCCAAATCTAGAGCAGAGGAAAAAGAATGTGGCTTTGTGTATTGTGGTCACATAAATTTCATACTGAATATCCAAAGTCATCTGTGCTCAGGAATTGGGTTACTCTGCCTTCCTGAGGAAGGGGCTGAACTGACATTCATAAAATCCCCTATACTTAATTTTTTTCTCTTGCACCAGGGTGTCTGCTGCACTCAGGAATCCAGCAGCCAGCAGCTTTCTCCAGGGCAGTTCATAATTACTCAGGCTAACAGAAACCCACTGTTCAGAAGTCACTTACTATTCAGTATTCAGTGTAACCAGATCACTGCTAAATTATGAATCAAATTATTGAACACGCTAGTGTTTGTTGGAGGTGCCTGCCAACAGGTGTACACACCATTGAGCTCATACAAAAGCAGCTACTGGAGGTACCCACAAAATACCAACTGGCAGAAGCAAACAGGTATTAAAAGCCACTATCAATGTTTCTTTAACATGTAGATATAGTAGATAATAAATAGGAAAACTTACTTTTTTGGTAGATAAACTTAGGCAGTGTCTGTCATGAGAAAGGAAATTTTATATAGCTCAAAATAGAAGTAAATTAATATCATTTTACCTCACAATGACATCACTGCCTAAAGGATGTCTTTGTATTGCTGGCAAAACTTGAGAAACCTTGGAGTAATATTTTGATGCTAACTCAGCAATGAATCTTTTTTTTTTTTTCCCTCTATCTGCAATGGACTTTTTTTTCTTTAATCTCACTTTCATTTTCTTATTTTTTTTTCTTTTTGACAATATTTCTGCTTTTGTTAAGTGTCATGGCACAGTCTGTATGTGCCTTTATCCACGTCTTCCTTCTACTTCAGTCTCTTCTGCTTGCAATGCTCCTGTGAAGAGGAGGTGCAAAAGCCAGGTATTTCCTTAGATCCTGAAGAATGAAGTGAGTTACTGGCAGATGCACAGCCTGTTGAGAGCTGTGTGCATATTCCTTTGCTACCATGGGATTGTTCTCTCTGGTTGCAAAGTTGTGTGAGAGAGAAAAGTGCCTGGAGGATGGGGCAGCTGGATCTGAGGATCAGAGTCCTGCTCAGATCTGTAAGCAGGACTCGTGGATCCAGTGTTGTAAGGTTGTAAAGTATCTTTCTGTGGTGGGAGTGAGCTCTGAGATAATGACATGGGAAATCTGCCTTGTGTCTGTCACCAGAGCTGGAAGGATGTGGTAGTAAAAATAGTTTCTCTCAGGACTAAACTTCTTGCCTGTTTGAACTTGGTTGCCTGTGTTGTCCAATAAGCAAATACAGCTCAAACTCTTTACCATGTATCCCTTTCTTTACTGCTTAAAATTTGAGGCTGAATGTTTGTTTTATTAGAGTTGGCTAGAGATCTAATTAGGTGCAATTGAATGGATTGCAATCTTATTTTGCAATGTGAATTATATTGTGCAGTATAATATAGTCTAATATTGATGCCTTAAGTTTTAGCTTTCATATTTTCCAGATTCTGTACTGCATTAAATATGACAGTGAACTTCATATAAAGTGTTTGCAAGTTCTTTTCACAGTTTAGTTAGACAAAACAATCCTTTTCCAGCCCAAGAACCAAGGACACTGTTGCAGCTTCAGGCCCAAAAAGTATAAACAGCAGCAAACTGAGGAGAGTAAGCTGGGGGGATGGGACTTCATAACCTGAAGCTGTAATTGGAAAATTAACCCCTATATGTAAATGGACCAAAACTTATAAACATGTGAGAAGGTGTGACCCATCATGCAGCTTGGGTGTAGTGTCAGCCAGGCTCTTGTACTGCCCAAGTGTATCCTTCGAAAGCCTTTTTAATAAATTCCTACTTTGTTCCTTCAACTCTGTCCAGCCTCTGTTCTAGGAAGCCTCCAAGGCATCAATATAATCACAATGTAAATATGCCATGGAAGTGGTGGCGCACTGGAACAGGTTGCCTGGAAACCTTTCGATGCTTCATCCCTGGAAGGGTTCAAGGCCAGGTTGGATGAGGCTGTGAGCCTTGGGCAGGGACACCTTTCACTAGACCAGGGTGTTGGAGAGTGCTGTTTCACGTCAGTGCATGTGACATGAACATTTATTCCTTGCAAGAGTATGCAATATAGTGCATTAATGGTATTACATACCATTGACTTCAAGGAATTCAAGAAAGCAAATTGGTTCCAAATTCAAGAAAGCACATTGGTTCCAAATTCTTCAGCACTGAGAGTTACCTTTTCTGTGTTGCAGCAATTTCTCACATTTTCTCCATCGTGTTTGGCCATATGCCAAGTAAAGAAATAACATGTTGGAAAGAAGTGGCATTTAAATTTCCAGTAAAAATTCTTGAATCATGTGGAGCTTTATAGATACATAAAAAAATGTTCATCATGCTTAAATCAAAAGTTTAAACAAATTGTCATCTGTTAAAATGTGCTGAGAGCACTGGGCACTAGGTGTTGACAAATGGAAATTAATTCTTATAGCAAGTGTACTTATGGGAATGTTTTTATGATTACAGGAGGTGTTCCAGCATATCCTTGATGGTAAGCAAACACATTTTCCATGCTGGATGATCAGAAGGAAGACACATGACTGTACACTTTGGCACATTGTTTTCACATAACTTCATCTGCTTGCTTTCATTGTACATGTAATAGAAAAGGGATATTTTCTCCCCTTCCTCCTGCCACAGTTCTTCAGTGTCTTTCTGGAATCACTTGCCTTAACACTGTGGGAGAAATTCCAAGTTAAGTGACAGGTCACACGTTTTCACACGTTTATAAGTTTTGGTCCATTTACATATTGGGGTTAATTGTCCAATTACAGCTTCTATACTTTCCCATCTGCATTACAAGTGGGGTCAGTTGATCTCTCCTCCATCAGTCTTAACTCCTGTTTTGCAATTCTTGTGTTTGTGGAGTACCCCAGCTTGGCATCCAGGAGGTCTTTTCACATCCATTTAGATTCAGAAATCCTTATAATCTATGCACCTGAGATTTAATTCACCTGTGTACCATGTTTATATCTGTATGGTGTATGGGTGGCTTCCCTGTGTCCAGCTTGTGTGAGAGGCTATCACTAAGCTCTCAGATATGTGAGCCTTCAGAAATTACTTCCTTTCCTTACTTTTGGTATTGCTTATCCATCGGATCACTGAATTGGTGAAGCACGTGTACTTGCAAATAGGTGAGTAAAGTCCCTGGGGCTATTAGACCTGGAAGTACTTGAGGGCCTCAAACTAGACATGTGTAAGTGCTCTACTTGTATGTGGCCTTCTAAATAGTGGTATAAATATTGCCAAAAGCTGCACATATGAAGCAGTGTTTAATAACAGATTTGTTAAACTTACTTTATACCAGCACTTCTGTGCTGGAATAAAATAACCATATGGCCTTAACTAACAAATTATGTTCTACCCATGAATAGACCTTTTATAATGTGAAAATGTTTAATTACAGGTATAGCTGAGGCATCAAATTTTGCCTGAAAAGATAGTTTTCCTTCAGATATCAATTTAGACTATGCAGCTAGGTCACAGGTCTTTTTCCAATGAAAAAACACCAACCCAACCACACAAATACTGATCCCTCCCACATCATCCCAAATAAAACAACAAAGCTAAATGCCTGGTCAATGTAGAGATAACTCAGATCAGTAACAGAAAAATAAATAATTCTGGTACTCAAAGAAACATTTCCAAATGCTTCCAGCTTTTGCTGGATACTTTATAAATAGTAATTGTGACCTAGAGCATGAGGAGCTGATTTCATATACTTGTAGGTTAAATAATTTCTGTTGTCTTTCACACACAGAATCACACACAGAATGGCTGGGTTGGAAGAGACCTATAAGATCATCGAGTCCAACCCATGCCCTAACACCTCAACTACACCTTGGCACTGAGTGCCACATCCAGTCTTTTTTTAAACACATCCATGGATGGTGACTACACCACCTCCCTAGGCAGGCCATTCCAGAACTCTATCACCCTTTCTGTAAAAAACTTTTTCCTAATATCCAACCTATATTTCCTTTGGTGCTCCTTAAGAATGTGTCCTCTTGAGACTGTCCCTTCCCTCTTTTATTTTAATTTTTTTTTTAATTTTGCTTTGAAAGAACAACTAAGACAAAGTTTTTCACACTTTTCTGAGGAATGAGCAAATTACTGTCATATTCCAAGTGAACCAAACCACATGATGCTCAGTAACAGCATTTCAGTGATGAAGAACAGAGCCACACATTCACCTGACTTTCGTGGGCTCCAGACAAGGTTTCTTATACAAGTATTGAAACTGAAGAATATAAAAGAAATTACTAATTTTAGGAATTACTCCATCTTTAACCAGCTATTGTTTTTCACCACATTTATGTACCAATTTTTAAAGAAAACTAACACCCTGTATGCTAGAACTAAGCATCAGTTAGGTTAGGAACACCAGCTTGGATATTGTCAGCATGGAAGAACTGATTTGGGTGTGTTTTGAACATTTTTGTTGATTAATTGCTGACATCTGACTAGGACAAGTTACTTGAAACAAAAGGGGGGAATTTGCTTTTCTACAACATTTCTAAAACAAAGGAAAAATCCCAATGCAGCTATTAGTAGTATATTTTAATGCCATCTTTTTTTCTTTTTCACTTTGCCTCGAGCTTAATGTTGCACGTCATAGCAAAAACAAAAAACAAAAAACAAACAAACAAACAAAAAAAAACCCAGCATGGATAAACTAGAGTGTCATTAGTGATTTAGATATGTGAAGGAGATTCTTTGACACCATTCCTAGATAAAGCTGGGAACAATTTTCTAGAGGGAAAATTTCCATGCAAGTTCTTTAGCCTTCTCCCAGCAGTGTTCACAGCCTGACTGGGGGAAAGTCTCTTGATGGTCTAAACCATGATACTATGTCTAAAAGTATGATCAGACAGAATATAGTTATAATTCAAGTGACTCTGGTGTCATGAGAAGCTCTTTAATATGCTATTTAATGAAGTGGTTCTCCTGGCTGTCTCGCCTTTACAGTGCAGTTCTGCTTCAGCTCTGGAAGTTCACCTTTCTGTGCACTTTCAGTGAATTATGTACTTTGCCATCAAATTCACTTCCAAGCCGTTTAAAATGATTGAAGTTCAGTCCTGCACACAAGTCAAAGAAAGTGTCTTGTGTTTACTCTTAGTATCTAAGTATGCATTTAATTCAGAAGAGAAAATGGATACAGCTCATTAATGTAAGGTACAAACATTTCTGAGCAGTTCAGCAATGTTCAGTCAGTTCTAAAAAGTATATATTCAGTGCTAATATGCATGGTCAAATTCTCTCTGCAATATCTTTCTCATTTGAAAGCTCATTTAATGCAAGATGACATCCAAATCAATACATCCAAATCATGGAGACATGTTGGCTGAAAGACAGTAGCAACTTAGCATTCCATGTTGCTGAAAACTGACTGTATTCTTTCGTAATCAAAAATAGCCCAGAATTTGGAAAGGAAAAGAATATGCTAAAAACTATTCAGAAAAAGCAGAGCCTCTACTGATTGCAGATAAAGGAACGATACAGATGTAGTTCTTCATTGTTCTCATTGTAGTTCTTCTGTTCCTCATTGGAATAAATGTCTGTTCAGCCAAGAAAGAGTAAATTCCAGGTCAAGGGATACTTGCCTTTCTAGAGAAAGCTATCATGCTGCTTTTCTATCAGAACTAACTGATTTTTCTTCAAATTCGGGGAGGATATAAATCAATAACCAGACATTTCCTAGTCCTTTGAAATGAGAATTAATATTTTTATAGTATGAATAAATGTATCAGCCTCAGTCCATCACTAATGAATCAGATGCCCTCAGAAAGCAAGGACTGACCTTAATTTGAAAGAGATATTTCTTGACTGAAGACAAGACTAGAAATTCCCCTCATCATGACACTGAGCACCCAGGAAAACAGTGAGAATTCTCTGGTTTCACTCACCACACCACTCTAAGAGTGTGCATAATTGCTCAGGGAACTGACAAGAAGGGGTTTAAGGGCTGGAAGGGTCAGAGTCAGATCCAGTACAGCCAGTGATCTCTAAAGCTGGCCTTAGAGCCCTGGGTGAGGTACCTGGATTTCCCAAACTAATAAAGAGCTGCTGAGAGTGAGCTGCAAGACTTAGGGAAGGATCAGCCTTGGATTCTGCACTGAAGTAACCTCCCTCAGTGCTAGGGAGGGTAGCAAAGCATCCATCCCATTAGCCACATCTGAATTAAGGCTTGTGAAATTTTCTCCTGATATACACCAATATGATTGTAATTTCTCTTTCCTATAAAGTGAGCTGTGTTAGAAAACACTCGTTCAAAATACAGTGAGAACATTTGATTCCTGCTTGAAACTGAAGGGTTTGGTTTGGCTGAAAGGAGCAGGAGGGAGAACTGCAGGGCAGCTGTGGGGCACCTGCCCAGAATTTGTGTGGGAAAGTGGAAATGCCACTACTGCCCCCAGAGAAGTTCCCACATGTGTGAATGCCCACTGCCTACAGAAACAGGCTTTGAAGTGAATTGACTGCCCTACGTGCAGACAAAGTGTCTTAAAAGTCAGACCACAGTGTTGTGCTCCCACCCTGGTGGAAAAGTTTACAGAGCAGCATGAGTTAAAGAAAGCACTCCTGGGCAATCTTTACATTTGTGTTTTGGCTGGGAGCTTGAGGGTCTCAAGCCAAGAGGGCTGAAACTCCTCCCTGATCCTTGGATGTTTCTCCTGGTGCTTGGGTGTGACCTCTTGCAGATGGGCTGCTGCGCTTTGAAGGAGATTTTAAGTGCCAGACCTGGCTGCAGTGGAGAACCTGGAACAAGGGTCATGGCAGGATTTCTGCAGGAACAACCTAGACCAGGCATTCTGAATGAGAAATGAGCCATGTGCCAAGTTTCTCCAGTTTGCTGCTGTCAGAGGGCTCCTGGCACATCCTCTGCTGCATCCTGGAGCCCAGTGAGTCCTTTGGGCTGAAAGGGCTCCTTCATGCCCCCCTCACACAACCAGAATTTGAACTGACAGCACATGCAGGGAGGGTGGGAGTTTCTGCTCCTCTCCTGGGGTAGAGTGGGAAGCTCTGGGAGCATGGTACCCCCAAGGGCCACCTGAAATAGTTGGAGGTAGCTAGCCCAGGAGCAGCCCCTGTTGCGGGGCCAGAAAAATTGTTCTGTGACAAAACCTTCTTGGTTTCACACGGACTGTGGAGATAGGGCTTCAATTCAGGCACCAGACCAGCTTTACATCTGTTTTTTAGAAGCAGTTTCACTGCTGTCTAAATACTTGGGGAACTTCAAAGGAGAAGATGTGGAGCACTGAGGCTGGGCTGCTCTCTGCATCTGGCAGTGGCACACTAAGGGGGATTTTAGGATTGCAGCTTTTGACTGAAACATTCAATTAGTTGTTTTTTGGTTTGGGCCAGTTCCAGTCCTGGTCCTGAGCCCAAATGAGTGCCCAAAATTACTACACACATAACAGTCAGAGAGCTCCATACCAAGGTTTATAATTGTCCTCCTATAAAATTCCTCATACAATTCCTGAAGGAATATTAAATTGTTACATTTCCTTTGTTTCACAACTTTGTATATTTTTTCATTCCTGGAAAATCAAACAAAGCTTTTGAAGTAAAAAGACACAAAAGAAGGGGAATAAGGAGGTAGGGGGAAGAAGCCCACAAAGCAAATAAACCCATTACAATCAAACAAATAAAATATGTATGTGTATACAAATGGGAGATATTAAAAAAAGCAGTCAGAAGGCTCAAAGCCTCATTCTCTGCTTGAGCCCAAACTTTTGTTAAAGAACATAGCACAAAAAGCTAGCTGATAAATTCCATACATAAACACATAACTACTTATTATTTAATTATGAGACAGAATCTACATGAAATGGAAACCAATCAGGTTTAGTAGTTGGAGGGCGTTGATATTTTCTTCATCCTCTCTTTTTTTGTCTCCCTTTTTCAAGAGATGTAGGGCAATGAAACACATTTTTGTGATAAAAAAAAGCAAAGACTGCTTTACTTCTGTCCAATTTCTCACTCAAATGGTTAATTTCCTCATTCACCTTACAAATTTTCTCCAAACTGGGTATGGATTCCTCACTGGACCTATGTTTTCTAAAATCTGTGAGTTAAACTGCTCAGTTTTTTCATACTCTAAAGGATTTTGTAGATCATTACTACATTCTTCATCAAATACGTCTTTTTCTCTTTTTGATCTGCTTTTGTCTAGGAGTCTTTTTATGTCATCCTTAAAGTCTCTTTTTCTGAGCTTTTCCTAGTTGTATGTTGTCCTGAAAAGCATGATACCATGATGCAGTGGGTTTTTTCATTTTCTATACTGTTTCTACTGGTTTTTGATGTGTTTTCCTCCTTTACTGTATAATTCCAAATAATACTTGACTTTCAGCTGTGGCTGAGCTTTAAATTAATGTTTTCCCAAATATACTTAAAGCAACTCTGAGGCCTTTGAATGTAACAAGAAATTCAGACGCACCTTTCTGTGATTTGGAATTCTTTTTCCACTACATCCATAGGCTTTCACTTATTGGATAATGGCTTTCATCTTCAGTCTATTTAATTGCTTGGTAACACTTTCTTTCTAGTGAAAACTGTTTATTGCCCTATTCAGCCAGTCTCAGAGGTGATGATCCTGAGTACATCTCTGCCATCTGTGAACTTGGCAGCAGTTGTGAACTCATTATTTGTTCCATATTTCATACAACTTCTGAAAATTTGGAGCACAAAAAAGACCTGACAGCAGATTCTTGCCATCTCAGTCTATTCCTTTTTGCCTAGCTTTCTGTCTTGTAACCAATTACTGATCTCCTGAAAGATTTTTTACTCTTAGTGCATGATAGTTTCTTTTAGCTTAGCAAGGGATCTTGCTGAGAAGATTTGAAAAATCAGGCATACTCCATTCCAAAGATCATCCTTAGCTACATTCTTATTATTTTTCTTGCTGTGGTTATCTTTTCCTCTCTAGTTAAATGTTGATTTAGTTATTTAAACTGTTTTCTTAATTGGAATATTTTTATTTTTTTGTTTTCTGCTATTTATCTATACTTTTTTTTTTCCTTTTGCTAATATCCTAACTTCCTGTTCAAAACTTCTCCATCATGCCTGATAACATTTTTAGCCATTTATTTTATTTTTAAATGAACCCTGTTCAATTGTTCTCAATCAAATTAAAGGAGAAGGAGATCTGGAGGGACTGGAGAGGAATTTTTCCCTTCTTCGTGGGTACTGAATATACACTCTGCTTGTTATTTCTGTGGCTGTATTTTGATTCTTGTCCTATTCATTACTCAGGAAACTCCCTACTAGCTGCTTTTCATGGAGTTTTTTGCCTAGGTGTTGGCAGCCACATGGCCATTTCTTGTTTTGCTTGAAATTTCTGGTGGTTTTTTTTTCTATTTCCTCCCCAAACCATACTTTGTTGTATTGTTGTATTTCATGCCGAAAACATGAAAATAGCAAACAAGATTTTCTCCATGGAGTATTTTGAGACTTCTGTGTTACACAGTACATATATACTACAAAATGTTAATGTTATCATCCAAGTAAAATGCATTATGAGTGTCTCAGATAGCTTTCTTAAAGAATAAACCCTTCATATTTCTTCTGTATTTTGTTGTGCAGCATAAAATAACTTAAATTATATACTTAAGGCAGCATAATTTTGTCTCTAAATATAAGGAATATTCTCTGTGCTTTGAGAATATATCTGAAAACATATTGATGTAGAAGAAAAGGAGGAATATAGTAAGATAGAAGAAATATAAAGTATTCTTCAATAACTGGAAAATTGAAGAAATCTCACTCAAAGCAGAAAAAGGCATATTTCTCTATGGCTCTAAAATTGAGAAAAGGTGTGAGGCATACATATGCAGGTGTAAGATCAGAAAGAAGAAGATTCAAATAGAATTCAAATTTTCAAGGGACAAAAATTAAAACAGGTTAACAGAAAGTTTGGCTAATCCTAAATGTTTTATTAAAATTCTAACTATGATTAACATTATTAAGAATATGGGACACAAAAGAAGAAAGGTCAGTTATTGTATATTTAGATAATATATTATTATATGAGTCTATAGAGCTTACTTTGGGAACAAGAAGCAATTTTTGATTCATTGTGCTCTTCTCATGGAAGGCCAAGGAATCTTTGAATACTGGTAAAAGGCAAAGAAATTGCATTTTACATAGCAGGAAAAGTAGTTTTAAGAGGGGCCTACTAGGTGAGGAAATAGTAAATTGATAAAAATGCAAATAATTGATTGTATAGAATAGAATAGAATAGAATATTTAATATAATATACAACAATAATATCACAATAAATATAAGCCAAATTTAATATAGTTCCTTGATAGAGCAAGTAGTACAGTGGACAAAGAGAAACATAATTTATGATAAAACTGGTCTTATGTAGGATTTTGGTTTGCCCCACCTGGGACTATCATTAACAAATTAAGAAGTATGTGAGGTGGATAGAAAACTCTGCAGAGACTTTCAGTCAAAAAAATCTATCTGGTAGCTGGGTCTTAAGGTGAAATATTATTGGGGTGAAACCAGCTTCCCCTGGGGCTAGTGCCTGTGTAAATTTTCATGTGTGGCTTGTACTTGGCACTCTAGAAAAACAAGGTCTTTTCAGAAGACAACTGGCAAGTTTAAAGAAAACATGATTGTAATTTGAAATGGCATTGCTAAATTGCAGGAATCCAGTGAAATCAATCCTATGAGTATGGGTACCAAGTGACTTGGTGATTTCATGGTCATGCTAACAAGAATTTCTTTCTGGCTTCTAATCCTTGATTCACTTCTGTCTGTTTCAGGAGAATAATATGACAGCCATTGTATTCAAGAATTGCACTTTGGTCATTTCTCCTCTGTGTGAAATACATCTGACCATGTGTAGAGATAAACCTTGCAGACATTTGTATCTGAACTAACAATCCATAGTCAGGAGAGAGAAATAGAGTGTGATTTTTTTATCATTTTAGTGTAAATGTCCAAACTAGGCTAGATCAAATCTTTCTAAAAGTGCCTGTTCTCATTTACTGAGAACTAAGGATTACTATGTTGGGGGTAGCATCTGCGATGGAGTTATATTAAAAACAGGCAAGATTCGTCCTTCTCTCTGCCTGAATCTGTACTAGAAAGTGAAATACTGCCAGTGAATGTTTTTGTGTCTGTGAATAAATAGAAAACTCCCTGGCATGATGTTCTCCTAAATAATTGCCAAGTTCAGTTCAGAAGTGAAAACATTCCAGAGACCTTCTTGCTAAGACATGTGCATGTAGGCACATATTAACACCACTTTTTAGACATCAAGACAGTTCATCAGATTAGACATTGCCAGCTCCATTCCAGCTGACCATGTTGTCTGGAGAAGTTACTAACTTACCTGCTTGGGAAAGTTAATAAACCATTAGCTAACTAGTAGGGGAGTGTTAGTGTCCCCTTTCTATTTCAGAGCTCCCATTGGTTTCAACTACCTATGGACAATCATTGTTGTCATTATCAAGAGTGTGGTTGCTGTTTCCCTCTACCCCAAATCCTACATGCATATATTTCCAGGTAACCCCTAAATCTTCTTCCTACTGTATTTTATTTCTGAACAAGTGAAATCTTTGTTAATGCTATAGCTAAGAAATCTCTGTTACTCTAATCAGCTAATCATTTTGAAGGTATGAAGGCCTCCAGATTTTGCTAGGGCTCTTTGCTTTTAGATGAAGTTTAGGATGTAAGATGTTCATCAACCTGACAAATTACCTTTCTTTTTTTCTGACTCTCATGCCACTTTACTCAATTATCCTCAATGACTAAAATTTCTTCAAGAGTTTCAGTTGACTGTATCTAAAATCTTTCCTTCCTTTCTTTTTGGGTGCTACAGCAGCAGCAGACTCTTTGTAGCATAAAGAAGAAAGCCAAAGTGCTACCAGAATTGGTATGCACATAAACAGAGTATATTTTCTCTTCCTTCTACTAACTGCTTTTATTTTGTCCTTATATCACTGAAAGCATGTGTTTATCTCATATTATCCAAAAGAGGTCAGTCATTGTCTACCCTTTTCAAACACTGAGGAGAGTTGAGGAGAATATAATGTGAGCCTCTGGCTCTAGTGGTTTCTGATCTGCTCACATTTAGTCCCAGAGGAGCCATCAATTTTTATGTGGGTTAGCAATGTGGTGGAGTAGTCTGTGATTCAGATGAGGCCGGGCTGCTTTTCTCTAAGTGGACTCCAGGCCCTTTGCAGTGGCACTTTCTGATACTTCACAAGTCAGCAGATCGTTCTTCCAGCTTCCCCAAAGCACTGCTTTGAAATGTGTAAGCTCCACTATAAAGAAGAAGCAGAGGCCTTAGGGCACATTTTTCAAATCGGTAGGGTAGATTCCTTGCAGGTCACCAAGACAGAAATCAGTTACTGGCCTTGGCTGCTGAGGCTGAGCAAGCAGCATTCCTGACTGAGCCACATTCCTTCTCTCCTGCCGGAGTTGCTTCAGATTCCCTAGATAACCTAGAGTCTTCACACTTCCAGATCTTCTTCTGCTTTGGGCAAGTACGTATTAACAAATTAACCATGAAGGAACAAGACAATGTCATAAGTTTATCAAAAGCAAAAGGTGATTTCAGGACAGAGTTACAGCAATTCAAGCCGTCAGAACTTGTAAATAACATTGCTCATCAGAATTGCTTATTAACTATTTTTCCACTTTCTTCTTTTTCCTTAATTGTTCAAATATACTGAAGGCAAAACAAACTAGAAAGTTACTTAGCATATGTTCTTTGGAGCACTTAAAATTGCCAGGAACCATCTAATCCTTAGCCAAATTATTTGCAGTTTGTTGAGTTGGAAAAAAGTACATGTAGCTAACACAAAATTAAGCAGCTCCTGTGTGCAGCTGGATTTGGGGGATTCTTACTCGAAATCTCTGAGCTAATAGAGCTACCACATGTGCTGGTTACAAAAATGCATCTTGTTACTTGTTGTAGGTCATTGCCTGTAGAAACTTGCTTTTCCTGCATGATGTTACAATGTAGCATTTCTTTCTGCAAACGTAGTAAAGAGAAATGGAAGTTTCCTTACTAAGATGCACTATTATAGCCTTGGCCTGTATTTTAACATGATGTGCTCTAAGTTCAAGTATATTTTCTTTTTTAAACATGTAATTATGTATATATACTGCTTTGCAGCTAAAACACACACTCCCTGAACTAATAGCAATATGCAGCAATGTCTGTTCAATTATTTTTTCCTTTCCAAAGTGCATCAGTATTTCATAAATGTCATCTGGATCTTTGAAGAAAACATCCTTTAAAAGAAAATTATTTAGATAATGAAATCATTAAGGATATAGGGAATTTGTCAATTCCTTACTACTACAGTGAAAAGGACATACAATATTTTTGGAAAATGATTATGCGGAATTAGACTAGGAAATATATAAGTCTTTCAAAATATGCTTCTTTTGAGGACCACAGAAAGAACACAGTTTTCACTCTTGAATTCTTAACCAAGAGGAAAACTGGAACTCAGCAGTATTTTACTGATGATGCTCCAGAGAACACCTGAGTGTTACTGTGCAGCTTGCATTTTCTTTTAATCAATTTGATTTAAGATTCCACTATGTCAAAATGGGAATTACTCCATATTTACTTTTCATTCATATAAATAACAAATTTACAGAAAAGAAGCGATGCCATGTTTACTTAGATCATCTGTCCGTCATGACTGTTATTTTGTACTTTGCAATGACCAGTAGCAGACATTTAATATAAATTTAATATAGATAGAGTATGCTACACCTGCTCACTTCCCTGGAGTGAGTTCCTCATTTATGACAATCAGTGATTGTAAACATTTCCTGAACTGTGGGTCTCATCTGGACTATCCTGCTATGTAGCCTCTGATGGATCTAGTCTCCATGAGAATTTTTTAATGCCTTTTGGAGCCTTTTGGACTTTTGACCTCCCCAACATCCTGTGATAATGAGTTCCACAGTTTAATTTGAATGAGATCTAATTATGTGTGAAAAATTACTTCCTATGTTTGTTTTAAACTTTCTGCCTGGTAAATAAATTGGGTACTCCCTGATTATTATACTAAAAAAAACAGTGACTGATGCTTCCCTATTCAGTTTCTCTACATATTTCATGGTTTTATAGACCTCCATCATGTCTCCCTTTTGCTATCTCTGTCCAAACTGAGAGAGTATGTCATCTCTTCTTGCATTAAAATGACTTCATATCTTTTTTCAAAGATGTGTGAGGGTACATAATAATGGAAGAGTGAAGGTGATGATGCTCTCTATGACAACAACTCACAGTAAAATGACTGTAACTCCATTCCTTTTCCAAATTAGAAGGACTTTTGGCCAGCCAGACAAAATACTTGTATGAAGCTTATCAGGCTGAAAAGTTTCATAATTTACATTTTTTTTCCAGAAGACTTTACTTGTTATTCACATATTCACACCTGACATGTACATTAGATGACTTAGCCTTAACTGAGACCTCAGCAATTAAGAAGATTCCTTGAGGGTGCAATTAAAATGTATTGCAATTGTTGAAAGCATTACCTGATCTGCTGTTTTATATGAACACAGAGACTACTTGGGTAAAATTTAATACTTAGCCTGGCCAGGTAAGCCATGCAATGAGAGAAATCACATCAGCTGAAATTCTCTTTTGGGATCAGCACTATTATTCTGAAAAGCAGAGGATCATTATTTCTCCAGCATGTACCTCAGTAGTGTCTCTATTAAATTAATGCTACTTGTGATGAGATTACCTATTTATGATAGTGTTAGTTAAACTTCACTCTGAAATTTGCTCTTTGTATGTCAGAATTAGATTATCTTAAATGCATTATTTATTTGAAAATGAAGCTTCCAAGATGCACAATGGCTTCTGCTTATCCTAAATGGCATTGGATGCCTGGGTGAGGACAAGTGAATTGAATAATTTGTATTAATGAAAAAGAATGAAAATGTTTCCCTTTATTTTAGAAAGATGTCTTATTTGAGGGGATCATGTAAATCACATTTACTTTTTGACTTATACATTTTGTTCCTATGGCTTCATCTATACTCTTAACCTAAGTTCCTGGAAAATAATTAGCTTCTGTCCTTCAAACACTTACCAGAAGGAAGCCTCCAACTTACAGTGTATACACAGTAGTCAGAGGTTACTGCCTTTATCCAAAGTCAGCAGAGTATGGCTATTGCTGTTTCCTAATCAGAGCTGTTTGGGGGAAGAGCTGTGGGAACTGGCAGGGAGCTCATCTGGAGTCTGGAGGCAATCTGCCCCAGTGTTACTACCTAGTCAGTTCAGCTGATATATTTCATCCCCAGACATATTAAAGCAGTTGGAAAGACTCCAGTAGACTCCAATGGGCTTACATCACACAATTATATGACTGCTGAAGAACTGGAAATTGATAGGCTTTTACTTTAGCTGGACATTCTTTTGAAATCAATGTAAAGTGATATGGGAGTATCTTAACAGATATTTATCTTAGTGACAAATTCTTGGTTTCCCCTAAGTACTGCCATTGCTGAATATTAAGGAGTGAATGGACGTGAGGTTTAATAAAATATTTCCTTCTCAGTATCTGGGCAGAGATGGAAGCGTTGCAGCGTGTAACTGCGAGGGCACTTGTACTGACACAAGACTGCAGCTGTCTGCAGCCTTAGGACCAGGCAGTGAGGCACTCACTGAGCCCTTGAGGCACTGGAATGGTTATATTCTCAAAATAGTTTCAGTATTCCATTTCCACTAAAGGAGTTTCCTTTCTATTGACAAACTAATTGTCTGAGATAGACAATTGCAGATGTAATTTTCATTACTTTGTAAAAAAATTAAAAATTTACTATCTAAAGCAAGTCTTAGCTTTCTCTGTTCCCTGAATGTCATGTTATTGTCCAGACTCCTCACCCCTCTGTAAGGAGAAAGCATGAATTAGTGACTTCTCTGTGGACAACTGGGAACCGGTCACAACATTTAAATGGTGTGTTAGAAACAATGATCTACTCTTAATTTTCCTCAGAGTGTTCTGAGCCTTCACACTTACACATACTCAACTGCCTTAGTGAGCTCAGTAAAACTACAAGCTTTAGGACTGAGCCTTTTGCAGTAAGTTTGGTCTTCAGGGCGCTCTTACTGATTTATTTCCATTTACAAGGTACTGTAAGTTGAGCAGTATATAAAACACTTCTGATGCAATGTTAAAAGACAAAATTTAGGTTTTGGACTATTGGCTAGAAATTTTGAGATTCAGAAATAAATATACTGAAGTCAGAGTCAATCCAAAAAGCAATCCCATAGGCATGCCTGTTTCCTGGCCAAGCATTGTAGTCTTCCTATCCTGATGCTTTGCATTCAGATTTAAGGTTTCCCCAACGGGCAATAACTTCTAATGAGACAGATTTTCATTTCTGTCTTTTATGGAGTCTGTAGCTCTCTCAGGAATGCCAGGAAGATGTTTTGCTGGATAAAAGGTTAAGCCATGAAGCAGCATTGACTTTGTGAAATGGTTTGGTCTGAAGTGTTCTACCATATATACTGTATTACACACAAAGAGTTAATACAATTCATATCATGTGTGCTGGCTATAAGGAATCAGTGTTCCCATTCATTCAGGCTTGTTTCTAT
Organism: Leptocoma aspasia; assembly: GCA_013399835.1. Classification (NCBI taxonomy): domain Eukaryota; kingdom Metazoa; phylum Chordata; class Aves; order Passeriformes; family Nectariniidae; genus Leptocoma; species Leptocoma aspasia. The sequence goes on from VXAX01000740.1 coordinate 705,544, forward strand.
AAGGAAGTACTTCAGTTATTGCCTTTGTCTTCTATTAATTTCCTTTCCTTTTTGCCAAGAAGCATGTTTTTTTCTAAATGAATAATTAGTTTTTTTCCAACATGATTATTTCATTTAGCTAAATTTTGAGGCCATCTTAATAATCTGGAAGGAAATCTTGATAAGAAACAAAACAGATCTTGAATTAGTTGTCTGAAACCATTTTTACACTCCTTTAAAAAGACCAAGGAAGTATTTCAAAGGAGTTCAAAGGGAGGGAGTAGAACATTTGGTACAGATGTGACTTTATGGTATGTGACTGCAAATGAGTGGCAGCGTAAATTGTACATTTTTACTATCAAATGTAAACAAATTTGTTTCTTATTGTTTCTAGGGTTGTTTTTTTTCTCCTTGCTTTATTTCGTGACAAGTATTGATTGCGTTTCAGCAGCTTGGTTGACTCTGGGTTCTGAATTAGAGTTTTTTTATGTGATCGTAAGTCTGTGTTGAGTGTTAAATATACATTACAGTTCACTACAGCTCCCATTCAGTTGCAAGTATTTTGATAGGCTATGCAGTATTTATATATTATAATAGCACATAGCTTTGTGAACAGAGTTTCAATGCTTTTGGACCTCAAACATATTTGTCTTGGATAAATATTTAATAAAAGCTGAGTTGGTGCTGCAGCTCTGAGGCATTAAAAAAGTCTCTCTTCTGTTGATTTGCCAATTTCCACCAAACTCATGAGCTCTTTGTCAAATTTGCTTAAATTTTGGTTACCTTGAGATCAGCCGTTTGTAGGCAGGGTAGGATTGGTAGTATGGTGTATTTCTTATTTTATTTTTAATGGTTTTTTACTGAGTATCCATACAAGAATAACATACCACTACTGAACATTGTCTGCTGTTATATGTCCCTTACTCTCTCCTCAGCTTTTGGCAATTGATGGCTTAGGGATTTCCTGAATTAGAGGCAGCATCTGGACCATCATATTTTATAGCCACTGGTGGACCCTTTCTCCATGAATTTGTCTAATCTTTTCTTTAACTCCATTTATGCTTTGGCCTTAACAACATCCTGTGGCAATGAGTTCCAAACTATAATTATGTGTTGTGTGAAAAAGTACTTCCTCTTTTTGATTCTTAAATACTTTTTATGGGCAAAGTGCATTCTCTGCTGAGTGATAACACTGTTTTCTTTACTGCACTTGGAAGTAATCACACCCTGGACAATAGGTGTTCCCAGCAGTAGGCCAATGTGGCTGCATGTGGACATCAGTGAGAAGAGTGACAGGACACTAGAGAATTGTGTAGAGGCCCCTGGTTTATTTGACTTTGTTCTGTCATGAGACTGTACATAAGAACATTACGCCCTTAAACAGGAATTGCACTGCTGGGTCATTTACTGATGATGTTTAACAAACTGGACAAGTGTTTATTGTAGGCTCTTCCTCTTCCCGTACTTTGCAAATGAACTGAAATATAAACTCCAATTTACCATACATGGTTAGATGCAAGTTTACATTGCTCTGTGTTTAACAACATACAGTTAATATATTATGCACTTAACACTTGTGTTTGCAACACAGATAACGTACTTGTCTAATCCACATGATATACTTACTGTGTCAGGGCTGGTTTTTTTCTGGCCAGAGCTCAGAACTAGCAGCTCTGTTGAGGGATGTCACTGTCCAACCAAGCCCCTCAGCAGCAGGATGGATCAATACATTTATTTCTAAGAAAGTTTTATTTGTTAGTAAATGTTTTCCCAGATAAGTCAATTTAAGTGAAATTACTAATTGTTTAGAACTTAGGCTTTTTACTTATGCAGCAAAATAAGGGTATAATGTACTCTAACCCAATTTTACTAAAGAGACCAGTGCCTAAAAGGTGGGAAAAATTTTGTGCAGCCAGATCCTCTTATTCATGTCAGCAATGTCCCAAAAGATTAGGACAAAAATAGATCTTCTGTGAGTTAATTTTAAATTATATCAAGATGTTTACTGTTTTAACTTACATTTGCAGTACAATCCTACATTTTTAAGAGGAAGATTCAAGAACTAATATTACTATACATGACAGTCACTTTTTTGACATGGGTTTTGAAGACTAGAATGAAATTGTTATGAGAACATACCTGGTTGCACTGTAACATGTTCTTCTCTTTGATTTTTCATTAAATGGAACACCTATTTAACAAGCAATAGAAACAAAAGGTGGCTAAAGAAACACCTACTCTACTTGCAAAGGAAAATGAGATACTGCTTTGTGCTCAGATGACAAAGACTGCCATAATATTGCTAACCAGTGAAAGTGTCTTCAGCTGAAGCCATGAAAATGCAATACAATCTATAGAATATATTTTGAGGGGGAGACATATCGCATTGTCAAATTGTAGGCATCTCCCTAAGATATACAATAGTCTCTGTGTCTTCCCATACATAGAAAATCCTAAAAGAAGAGAAGATCTTCAAAGAGAAACACTTAAATTCAACTCCTATGCCAAAAAGAGACACTACTATAGGAAGATATACATTGCTCCTATTCAGAATTACCCTTTGGAGGTGCATGTGTCTCCCTATTAGCTTGAAGTTTGGTGATGTGAATTTCCTCCTTGCAGGTCTCACTTCAGGCAAGAGTTGTGAACTCTTTTACAGGTGCTGAGGGAACTCAGAATAATGTAGAAATTAAATAGAGGGAAATTACAGCATTCACATGGACTGTGGGATTCAGTTAATGAGGATTTTCTCTTCCTTCTAGATATTTTTCAAGCATTTGAACCTACTGATTCATGCAAACTTAGGAGGTCAGAGTGCAATAAATTCAGTCAGTACCATTGAACTTATGTTTCACATGCATTTCCAGGGAAAAGTTTTCTTCTTTTCTTTCTAAGAAAACTAGCAATTTTCTTCTTGGCAAAATATTCAGTAATAAAGCATTTGTTTACAGCCTGGCTTGCACAGGGGCTCTAGAACTGTGCTTACAAATCATCTTTAAAATACAGTGGTCAGGATAGATGAGCCACAATTCACAGTGGGGTACAGTATAGACTTCAAATATTTATAACTGACACTTCTCAAATATCTAGTTTTTAAATAAAATCAAGAAATCTTTGTATTAGGAAGAGCAGAGAGGGTGAAATAACACAGGGGATTTATTGGAAAATACTTGTAAGTGTTCAGGACAGGCTTAAAACATGTAGCCATATGGTCAACATATGTATATGTTAGCTGAAACCAATATGTAGTTTCCACTGTCCAGGACCATAAAATTTATTTTGTAAATGCATTTTTATGCCAATGACTGTAAGATATTATTCTTCATATCAGGTTATTTCAAACCTGGTTATTTCTTATTGACCAAGTAAGCAAGAGGAATCAGCACTTGTGTTAGCGAAACTTAGATGGCATCCCATGCAGCTCAGTTTCTGAGCCCAAACTTTTAATAACAGAGAGCGGTATTTTGAGAAAGAAACAGTAAGACAAAAATATTATGTTTGTTAATATATGGTAAAAATGGAGGAAAATGAACCTGCTTTTGAAAATGTAAGATTTTGCTTGAGGGTTGGGTTTGGGTGTTTATGGAGGGGTTTTTTTTGCTTGTTTTGGGCTTTTTAAATTTTAAATAGTGAATATCTTTGTGCGTAGCTTTTCATTTTAAAGGTACGTGTTTTGTTGGCTGGTTGGTTTTTTCCCTAAGCTGTTACTATTACAAATGTGTCACGACTTGAGAGAGACACATCACAGCATTAATGATAGTTCCTAGTATATTACTCCTGGATCTCCTGCTTCTGAAAGGAAGATGAATTTAAATACATAATCAATCCTGGTTTAGATTAATTTCAAAATTATTACATTTGAAGGATACCTGTTACGTTTTGAAAGGTGCCTTGTCATTCTCAGTAGAATTGGCTTTATTATTATTTTATTTGTTGCAGTTTCACGTGGCCTAGAACTATAACCTGCAGAAAGAACTGCTGAGATCCCTTGCAGTCAGTCTGTTGCAGCATCCCTGGACTCACTCATACTCTGCCACAAAGCTCCTCAGGAACAAAGGGGCTTGGTTGGTCAGCATGTCAGGAGTGAGATAGCTTGTAAACAGTGTGGGCAACTGGAGAACAAAACCCCACAACAAAGTGGGGAGTTACCCAAAACAGGTGGTGAACATGTCTCTATGTGTACTGCTGTGGGCAGAGGTCAGCCACTGAATCACAACCCTAAGTGACACATAGAGCTTGTATTTCATATATTTAGACACTTTCAGACCAACTACAAATAGCTGATCACTTCAGTTGCTGTAAGATTTAATTTTTTTTTTTTTATTAATTTTTGCTGCGGGGAAGTTTGCTCATTGTATCATCTTGCAAGTGAATAAAAGTTTCACAATTCTCTGCAATGGATTTAGCTACTGGATCTTTTTGTCTCTATAGCCCTGACTATTTACCTTCAGCTTATGCCTATCTCTTAGGGACTTTGGAAAAGAGGCAAATATGTACTCTTAGATATGCAGATGCTGATTAATAGTAAAACAGTTTTAGAAGGAAATTAATGTCACCTAAGATTTTTGAGAGCTTCAGAGGGTCTTTCTTGTCTTGTTCCACAGAACCCAGAGATGTTTTCCTCCTAACTTCCTCCACAAACCCATGATTTTGGTTTCAAAAGTTAAGGCAAACAAATGTGGCCCACAATTTTCTATTGCATTCTTAAGTGGATGAAGAATTTTTGGGCATATTACCCTGAAAAGACTTTCTTTGCAGAAAAGGTATAATTTTAGGTGGACTTGAAATAGCCATAAAGCAATGCGTACCTTAGGAAGCTGAAGTAGCAGTAAAGCCCATATATATGGTATAAATTAGGAAGAAAATGAGACCTACAGTTCTTCAATGAAAATCTGGAATGTGCTGTGAATCAGGATAACACCTAAGACACAAGATGCTTTGACCAGTGGTCCCCTAAGGAAAAAGTATTTCTGCTTGCTCCTGGAGTAAGATTCTGATGTGGGACAAACAAATCTGTGGCAAGCAGGGTTATGGTCTAGCTGGGTGAAGCTGGTAAAAAGCCAAAGATAGGAACCTGCAATTTCAATGAAATGGGGCTGTTGAGATAAGCAGGATTAATACTGACTTCTAGCTGTGTGACTAAGATGGGGCCCTTAAAAGAGACAATCAGGGAGTTTCCTAGCCATAACTGTAGAAAAATAAGATCTGATCAAGAATGTGGAGAAAAAAGCTTAGATCCACATTGATTGTCTAACAACACGTAAGTCCCTGCTACTGAGAGGCAAAGATCACATGAACCATAAAGGAAATGTTTGTGCCTGCAGATGGTGAAATTTCAGTTGCTGGAACAAACATTTGTTTGGATTTCTCTTCCTGGGGAGCGGTGTTGTTCTCATCCCTGTGTTTGAAGGCTTCAGTTTTCTTCTCCACAGGAAGGACAATGCTAAAAACAATGCTGCATGGAGATGAAGAAAGGAATTTCTGTGAGAAAGTTTTAATTATTATGGAAGTCTGCTAAATACTTAAGTTGATTTTTACGATTAAGCCTCTCTCTCTTTTTTGATTGTAAAACACACAATCACCATGCGAAGCTTGTTCCAGTGTGGTTTAGCTGTTAGCGTGTTACTGCTGGGAGGGAAAAAACCTAAGAAGTACATCCTAGATTTTTAAAAATTTTTCACATAGAAGGAGATTTTTAGGTTTTCACATATACCTTGCCCTCTTCATCTGTTGAATATTGCTAGGCACCCTTCTTTGACAATTTCTTAGAGATTACAAGGTCTAGTACAAATCTCAATGTTGTCAGACTTGCTCTAGGCTCGCTGACTTGCAGCTGAACACTAATGCTCTTTTACTAAAAGCATGTGGCTCTGAGTATCCTTTTTTATTCAACATTTTCATTTTAGAAATTCTCAAAAGAAGAGTACCTAAAATACAAGTGTTCATATAAACCTGAAATCTCAACTTGGAGTAATTGGAGTATAAAATACTAAAAATTACCCTGTAAAATAGGAAGTGAAAATTCCATCCTTTAGGAAAAAAATCTTTGCTGAGAGTTTCAGGTAGAGAGTCAGGTGGAATCTGCACATCAGAGCAGTTGGATCAATGTCTTCTGAGTTGGTCTTATTTCCAGGTTAAGTACTCAGTAATAAGCAGCAATGATCTAATGATCTCCATGAAACAGTTCATTTAGCCATTTTTAAGAATACATTGCCATCTGGTGTACAAAATTTCAAATTTCTTTGTCAGTTACTATTTAAAATCCAATGTCCTTGGGCAGAAAACTTCTATAATTTGATTCTAACTTTCTGAAATCAACCTATTGACCTGAATGAACTAAAAACTATTTTAGTTCTTTCCAATTGTTTTATAACATGTTTCTGAACACTTGCAAATTCACATTAAGGAAATGATACATTTAAATTGCTATGGAGATTTCTTACATGTAGGGGCTTTGGTTCCCAGTGGCTGAAATATATATCTTGTTTTATCTCTAAGATAAGAGAAGAAATCAAACATAATCCTAGAAAAATAAATTGTACTTATATTAGTAAGACAGGCACTGCACTGAGGTGCAGCATCTTTACTGCTTGTACCTTGTGGAAAGGGAAGTTTAAAAAACAAAAAGCAGACCTCCATCCTAGACAGATTTTAGGGGATGTTTCACAGATTAAATTAAGCAAAGGTTTCATTCCTAATTTTTAGCTTGATTAAACAGCAGATTTTGAGTAGGTACTTTCCTTTGGTCTCACGATAAGCAACTCTGAATTTGTATTAGGTTTTTAGTATATGTCTTCAGATCTTCCATAATCATTGACCAAGGGTGATTATGGCATTACAAAAGCTAGTAAAACTGGCTCCTCAAATATTATGTTTGTCATATGGTAGGCATAAAATGATTTTCCTGTTAAAAATATTAGCAATCAAAAATAAAAAAAAAAGATGCCTTGCTTAAATACATACATTTTTTCTGAAGTGTAAATAAAATTCTAAAGTCTCTTAAATGCAAACAAAAACTCACAGTTCTCCAAACCCCAACTGCATCCAGTCTGATAAGAAATGGAGCAGTCACAGAATCACAGAATATTCTGAGTTGGAAGGGACCTACAAGGACAATTTTAGGATTGGTTCTGAATTTCCGTGTAAAGAATTTTTAAAATTATTCTAATTAAGTTTTCAAAAGTCGTCTTTTTTTAACAGTTGATTTCTAGTTTGGATAAATTTAAGGTAAAGTAGCTGAGTGACTTTCTAACAATGGCACTATACAGGCTGCTCTGTGCCTCTGCAACATCTGTCTACCACAATGGAGTCCAGCTCTCCTTGGTCGTGAAAGACTGCCATGCTAATAAACATGTTTAGTACTAATCTTTCTTATCTTGGGTTTCTGAGGACCTCTTTTTCTCTTCTCATGGAATCTGAGGAACAAACACATGAGGTTATTGGGTCAGGCTCTAGTTCTTCTAACAATGAACTTTGATTTGTTTAATTCATCTGTCAGGATTTGTTTGGCTTTACATAATTACTTCCAGACTTATCTGTGATAACTTAATGGCTTACTTTTGTTGTGACCTTTTTAGTAAGGTTGTATATAAAAAAAAATATCACTGATTGCTTAAGAGGATGTGGGCAGTATTATAAAAGACATTTGTTTGATTAAATGGTAATTAAAAAGTGAATGTAATTAAAAATACAGTTATGACCAGCTCTTGTTCTGTCTGACTCTTGTGGGGCTTGGAGGTCAGTTTATGCTCTTGCTTTTAGTGGTTATTACTATTTATTATGTGTATGCTAGAGTAAGCACTGCATAAATAAAAAACTACAAAATAGTTATTGCAATCCCTTTGGAAAAAATAATTGTCCAAAATAAACTTCTAGTGGATGCATTTTAAAATTCTTCCTATTATTTATCCTGAAATTGCTTGCTGCAGTCAAATTGGAACTCACGGTAGAAACCTGACCCTTTAAAGACGGCCATTTTCAACACAGAGAAATGTTTTGGCACATACTGCAGAAAGCTAGAGTTGTCTTGGTTTTTCTAAGTTCTCTTTTGGTATAATTAATACTTCAAGGGAGACTAGTGCCGGCTCTGTATGAGAATATAAAGATATGGTTGCACAAGTGTTGGAAGACAGCAATCGTTTGCATTTTCTGATGTAAGAAGAAAGATTCCCTAGATCCCTATCTCACTATGACATATTTATCTTATCCCTGTTAAACTATGCTTTGAACCTGACTGCTAATGAGTCAGGAAAAATAAGGAGGAAAACTTAGTACAAATTAGAGTTGTTTAATTATAAATGTAAATAAGAAAAATTAAAGTTGTTTGATCAGGCTACAGAATCAAGAAAAAAACCATCAGTTTTAATATCAAGTATAGACCTTTATTTCTGCTTCATCAAAATCATTTGCAACATTAATTCTATGATCACATTATAATCTATAAATGAGACAGCAATCTCTTTTTTTCCAATATACGCATGCAATCATATGAAGTTAATCAAGACATAAAGTGATGTATTTTACTTTCTCACTTGACTGCCTTTTCATCGGGGGCAGAAGCTAAGGGAAGCCATGAAGTCTTGATTTCTGTTTCCACACTTTTCTTCTTGGTCAATTTTAATACATTTTAAAAAAGTTTTACCTTATGAAGCTTTGCAACATATCAGACACAGTTGCAACACTTACATTTAACAATACTCTCAGGGGAATAGAAAATTGAAGTGACATGTGCATCTAGAAGCAAGTTGTATAAATGGAAAGAACTTCCAAATCATGGAATAAACCAGTTGTTTCTATTATTTTGGGGTCTTTTATTTGTTTGTTTGGTTTGGTTTGGTTGTTTGTTTGTTTTTTGTTTTGTTTTTTTTGTTTGTTTCTACTAAGTTTTCTACTTAGGGAAAAAAATGTTTGTAGCTCTGCCTGTCATTATGTTATTTGAGAATAGTAAGTATTTGTACTTTTCTCTTAAAGATTTGTAATTAGCCTTGAATGGCAAGCTATTCAGTTTATTTATATTTGGATGTTTAACAAAATAAAAGTCTTGATGGATCTGAAAATATTTAAAAGAATAGTATTTTTTTCTTCAGACTTTATGCTGAAATTGGATTCCCTTTTTTGTTTTGCTAGCAGTTTTAACTGTAAATTCATCTTGATCTATATCTTTAAGTAACTTTAATATTATAGTGCTGTTCCTAATCTGCTGTGCTAGTGCCAGATCTAGATCTCTCCTCATCTATATTTCTCCTTCTGGAGTTAAAGTCCTAATTCAGGCCAGCTGCATAGGTAGCATATGTCTAGGGGTTTTTTGCCAGTGAAAAATAGCAAATAGTAATAAGTGCTCACTGTGGATGTGGGAGATGGGCAGCTGAGTCTCTGCTCTAAATCAAGCATGAGCTGTACCATCTGTAGTAGGTATTCACACGCCAGATGAATCTCCCAAATATTTCTGTGCTGACCTTTGGCTCTTAGTATGCTCTGAACAAGTCCATAGCTTTAAGGTCCACTAACAAATTGGGTGTTTTCTATAATGTTACATCTGTAAATGACAGTAATTGTAAATTGCTTGGGAAGCTCCTTAGTGGAAAGTGTACCTATCTGTATGAGTTCTGAAAGGATGGCAGCTTTGAGACATAAAGCTAATGCATCTTTGGCTGTCCCTTCCTTTTTCTCCCGATCATTTTCTGATAGAAGAAATATGTGACGTGGAGTTCAGATGTCAATACAAAACTGTTTCATCTCTTCTTTCCCCCTGGCATGCAGGACAGTTGGATAATCCTTATCTGAATGTTTGATGCTAACTCAAGTCGTGTTCTGGTGTGCCTCCACTGAATCTGCTTGCCCCCATCCCTACATGGCCACTTGAAAAAGAATTGTTCCTGTGGAGCTGTAGAGCTGTGGAGTACACAGGGACTTAAAGACTTAAGTTCAGAAAAGGGATCTTCAGGTGTTCTTCTTGTCCCTGTTTCAGAATTAGAGAATTGACAAGATGGCCATAGACAAGAGAGCTGGATTCTGCTGTCATACCCGAGGTAGAGATGTTTTATCACCCAGAAAAAAATAGTTCAGCCAGTATATTTGATTTTTTAATTGTTGTTTTTACATTTGTTTGCAAGATTTAGAGTAAATGCTTGGACCATTATGTCGCTTAAAAATCTGTGGGTTTGAGCCAGACAGGAACAGTAAACAAATATTTCCCTGATAGTTACTAGGGACCCCATGGAGTAAAAACAAATAATGTGACCTACACACGTATGGTTAGCTTTATGCTAGGATTAATTTTATTTTTACTGCAATAACCTCCCTATGTAGAATGTACGATTTCCTTTACTGCTACTTTCAATATTAAAAAAGATATCTAATTACAATCTAGATTGGTATTAGTCAGCTCCTCTAGACGCCAAGACTCCCAGCAGGGGCTGCAGAGCTCCGTGAGGGGAGGGCGGGGCTGCCCCAGCCGGACACAGCCGGTTCCATCCAGACACAGCCGGTTCCAGCCGGACACAGCCAGTTCCAGCCGGACACAGCCAGTTCCAGCCAGACACAGCCAGTTCCAGCCGGACACAGCCAGTTCCAGCCAGACACAGCCGGTTCCAGCCGGTTCCAACCGCCCACCACAGGGCAGGGCTGAGCTATGGCCGGGGCAGGGGCACTGCGGGGAAAGGTATTCAAGAAGGGAGGAAACACTGTGGGACATCCAGGGGGACAGGGAGATGGGGAGAGAGGAGCAGGAGGGAACCGAGGAAAGGACAGCAGAGGGAACGCGCGGTCAGAGGAGCAGGAGGCACACTATGGCACAACAGGCACACCCCAGAGGCACTCCAGCCCGTGGAGGGGACAGGCCAGAGCACGGGCAAACTGAAATAAGGAAGGATTGGCAGAGAGAAACCACTGTGAACTGATCCCCATCTCCTGCGCCACCCATCACCTCCTCTAAAGGCACTGAGAACAAGGAAAAGGAAGAAAGGACTGGAGGGAACAAGTGACACGGGGACCAGCTGTGATGATGAATGCTTTTTTTCCCTTTTTTTAAAAATTTTTGCCTTTTCCCCACATTTTCTGGATCAATTATTAAATAGTTATTTTAATTGATACCAAATTCCCCAAGTTGAATCTGTTTTGCACAGGATACTGCTTGGTAATTGGTCTCCCTGTCTTCATCTCAATCCATGGGCTTTCTCACTCCAATTTGTCCTATTCAGTCCTACTGGCTAGGGGGAATAAGCATGGAAGTGTGTGTGAGGGTTGGGGCCAGTCTGCCATACAAAGTCTTTCCTGATGGCTGTTGCTGTGACACCAGGCAGGGTCTCTTACACCTTCATCCTGCAGGTGTGGCCTTGTGGGATGGCATTTGGCCCAGCTCTGTTGTCAGTGAGAAATAACACCTCTCAGTGTTCAGAGAAATAACACCTCTCTAGTCAGCGGCACAATGAGGATAAAATCTCCAGTTTGGATAGGCCTGAACTGTGATTCTTCACAGTCAGATGTAAATCAGAACAACCCCTTCCCTGCTGAATTCAAGGGTCCTGAATCTCACATTGGCCCTTCTCTGTGGACAGTCTTTAATGACTTAAGCTGTAATTTCCTTTATTGCTTCACTGTGGGAATGTGGAGGAATGTTGCAGGAGGTCTATTGGGTTCCTGTCAGTTTTATCCCGCAAAAGTGCCCAATACATCTTTCCAGGCTGCACTGTAAGGTCAAGATTGTGACTGTGAATGTAAATACAAGAATATATTGCCTCTTAGGACTGACAGTTCTGATTTGTGTATCTGAGATATTAAAGTCCTTGGAAGGGATCTGCAACTACGTGAAAGGCGCTTGTAGCCATGTGGGGGTTGGCCTTTTCTCCTAAAGAACCAGTATATAGGACCAGAGGACACAGTCTTAAACTTTGCCCAGGGAGGTTTAAGTTGGACATGGAGATGAATTTCTTCATGGAAAGGATGATTAGGCATTGGAAGAGAGGTTGTTGTAGTCTTTTCTCTGGAAACGTCTAAGACTGCATGTGACGCTTGGCGCCATGGTCTAGTTGACAAAGGTGGTGTTCAGTCATAGGTTGGACTCGATGATTTCAGAGATCTTTCCCAACCTGATTGAGTCTGTGATTCTGTGAAGAGCAGCTAAGATGAAAACTAATTTGTAGCTATGCTACGATTATGGTATCTTCTGGCTCCATTTGGACTAAAGGTTGTGAAATTCTCATCTTATTATATACTGGAGTAATTATTTTTTTAGGTTGAATTTACTGTATGTAATCATGTAGAAGAAACTGGGAGGGTTTTTGAAAGCACTGTACTATTATTTGGAAGAGATTCTAATGAGTATATAGGTACACTATCTTTTAATCCTTTGCATTTTGACAGCCAACCATCTCAGGCTTTTAGTTGAAACTGAAGATATTATTTTGGATTCCTCCTCCAGATTGCCTGATCTTATGATGCTTTGGTTCTTGGTACATACTTGACATGCTTAACTTTAATTATGCTCTGAAGTACTTCAAGTGATAAAGCTATGGTAATAAATCCATCCAATGTTTAAATTTTGCATTTATAAAACACATATTAAGGATGAATTTTCTGGGTAGGTACTTATCTCAAAGAAGATTTCCAAAGTGAGCTTTTCTAGTCAGCGAAAATCTGTCAGTTATCTGTGGCTTTTCCAAGCAGTGTGGAAGCAGTGAGCTTGAAGGCAGCCTCTGAGGTGCTTTTCCCACTAGATGGCAGAAGATACTTTGGACCACAATATCTGGCAATTTGAACAACATACAGAATTACTGGACTTGTATATTATGTTTTGCCCACAAGTACAAAGATTCTATTTATTACATGTTTATCTGGTCATACATTATCCAGACTCCTTTGAGTATACAGCCCCACTCTCTGTCTCTACAAATAAAGCAAGTAATGAGTAAATTACTAAGTAAAAAAGTAAGTAAATAAGTAAATTTAAATTGCAAGGGTTTGATTGCAAAAATCTCTTGCTACTTATGTGGCATTGAAATCAGAAATGCTTATAGAAATTTCTGTATAAAAAATCTATCTAAACGAAGCTGCAAAAGTGCAATGAAACTGATGCAAATACTACTGTGTACAATGTTTCCATTATAATATGTACCATGTTTTGGGACTGTATATATAACATAATATTTGTATTTTAAGTGCTTTGTATTGGGTAACATGTTGAGTTGATAAGTTTTTTACCTTGTAATAGCTTTCACTAATATTTGCAGGGATATTCAGTTTAATGTGGCTTAGGTACAGCACTGTGACAAGGCAATAATTCTTGTTTTGCCAGCTCTTCTTAGGGCATTTGCAGCTCCAGCAGCTGGAATCTTCATTGAATAATGCAGCAAATGTGTACTGTACATATACATAGATATAGAAATCTCCCTCTCTCTTGTATACCTACATTTATGTAAATATGGATCTGTGCTTTGACTTATTTTTCCCTAAGTGTTTCTCTCAGCATCAGGTTAACTCCACATCTGATAATGCAATTGTTTACTGTGAATGTTTTTCATACAAATTTGGCTTCGATATCATCTGCAGGCTGGAAATACTGAAAAACCCAGCTACCTCTCAGGCTGGAGGTGGTAGAATGTATTCTGAAAAGTTCAGTGAAAAGCAAAAGGGTGTAAAAGGCCTTAACTCCAGCTAAACTTATTTTATTGTTTTATATCCATGGAACAGATGAACTGCTTAGTGTCACTAGAAAGTTTCCAAACAGAAAAATACTTGGACCTCCGTTTGCTTTAATTAACTGTTAGTTAACTTGTCCTCCTGACTTAAAAATATCCTAGATATTGTGTAAGTTACTTATTATTGAGACTAGTTGAATCACCAATGCCTTTCATGTTGCCAGTTCTAATCCCCATTTTTCATCCCCTTATGATTTTCTGAACTGTAACACTTTTCTAGGGTACTATTTTATATCCTGGCTGTGCCTCAGGCTGAAATTTTTGAAAATTTTTGGCTGAGAAGGTTTGGGAAAAAGGATTATTTGCTCCATGTTTTTTAAAAATAAAATCTGGGCTCTTTTCTTTGAATGAGTCTTGCTGTCTGGTGCTCTGGAGTAAGGGATTTGAAATTCTGGCTAGGAGGAATTGGTAAGGAAAGACATTTTGGAGTCAGAATGTGACCTTTGCTACTCACGGGAAAGTCTGTCACAGGCCTTTGCAAAATCTTTCTTGCACATAGGTTGTATAATCTCTGTGGTTTTTCTGGCTGAATGTGTCCAGGAAACATATTTACACGTCCCAGGTCTGCCAGGGAGGGCACACAGCTCCCCCACAGCATGAGTGAGCATGCTGCCCTCCAACCGTGGGAGCGTGGCCAGAGACAGGAAAGGATCAGGCTGGATTCATCACTCCCCATTTCATGCATCTCTGTCAGCCACTGCGTGCTGCTCCCTGCACAGGCTTCCTTAGGCACAATACGCGTTCTGTCTTTCAAAGGCTGCTGCCAGTGGGTGGGGTAACCCAGCTCAGATGTATATATTTCTAATCTGGATAAATCTGATCTGATGACTCCAGTGAGAGAACTGGATATGCAGTTTCTTCAGAAGGAAAATTGGGCTGACTGAGCATAAAAGAATGCATGTTCTCAGCATAAATTTGTTTCAGGTACAATGTTTTGCTTGACAAAGGAGACAGCCTTACAGTATCTGAAGGCACCTCAGTATTTTTGGCATCAGGCAGAAAGATAGTGATACACTGCGGGATTTTAACTATGCTGTTTTCTCTCTAGCTTGTTTTGAGCCTTAGAAGGAGACTCTGTTCTTGCAAGAGCTGTCTCACACAGAATGATGTCAGTACCCTCACACTGCCCTGAAAATTCAAAATTCTTGGATTACATATGAAAGAGCAAATTATTTTTTGAAGGATGCCCTTCCTCCTATTGTGTACGTTGAGGATGTCCATTGTATTACTTTTAACTACTGAAATGATATGCTGATACAAGCAAATTATTTTGTGACTTGTTGGAAATAGCCCTTTATTTTGGATTTTGGTTTTATGCTGTTGTTTCTTAATCCTTTTATCAGGCAGAAAACATAAACATTGTCAAACTTGTTTCTCTTAACTCATGTCTTTTGTAGAAAAATTGTGCTGTCAACTGTATTTCTTAAGTGAACTCACCCTTGCTTTCTCTGCTACCATTTTTGGACCTACTATTTCACAAACCATGCATCTCAAGAAACAATTATTGCACAAATATCTTAACAGCACTGTGTAGAAATCAGCCTAACCTCAACATCTCGTAGAGACCAATTAGGCTAAATAAACATATTTTATTACTAGATTGGAAGAAGATTCTCTGGACAGTATAATGCTATTTCTCTCTACATTGCTTAAGGGAACTATTTCAACGAGGTCTGTCACACACAAGGGCATCCATGTCAAGAAATACTCTTTCTTGTGTATGAAAAGCTGTTTTAATATATATAAATAATTTTGTTGAAAAGATTGCCTTGGTGTTGAGGTTTTTTTTCCTAGTTTTCTATTTGTAAACATAAAACAGAAGGCAAGTGTTGAACAAAGGGAAATTCCTTCTGTAAAATAACATTTCCAACTGATCAGGTATCCATTACAGTTCTGGGCAGGTTGGTAGACAGTAATGCTACTCTGGGGTTGTGGTTCTAAGCAGATTTTAATGCTCTTTCTGATACCATATAAATATTCCAAGAGTACTTACACTTAAAACCAGTTAAAAAATCAACTATGTCACTTGGGGGTATATTTGGGTCTATATTCCCTTTGTTGTTGCTGTAAAAGATAACACAGCACTACTTTAAATATACATTTCCTGTCTCCCATAAAAATCTTGGCTCTTAGTTTGCTTTCATGTTAGCAGAAGAGATTAGTTCCAAACAACATTAAAAATCAAAGGAAGAATCACCTCAGCAAATTGAGGTGCCTTCAAATATCTGTCAAATAAATCCAATATAATGGGTTGTTTGGTCTTGATAGTGAAACAAAACAAACAAAAACAACATCCCATGTCTGCTAAAATTTCGGTACGGTGCTGGAATGGAGGTCAGAGCTTCCTCAATATGAAAAGGAATCCTGTTACGGGGATAAGTAATCAACCACCTGGGAGAATATAAAACTAAAATGAGAGGTGTCCATGGAGACACAGCAGTGCTGCCAAGTTAAAGATTTAAATCCAAATAAAATATTACAGTAGTCTCAGGTGATAGCATCCATAGAAGTTTGGACCTCATTAGGGGAATTGAAAAGCTTAGAGCTGTTTCCAGTAATAACACTCAATTTAGTTGGTTAAATTAAAGCCAAACTAATCTCCTTTCCATGAAGTGTTTGAACAAGTTGTAGAAAACTCCCCCATCAGTTTTCTTGTAGGAGAAAGAAATCTCATATAAATAGTGCTGCAAGACTGAAAAACTCTTTGCAGCAACCTGGCAATTCCCATTTACACTTTGGTGTGGTCCTATCTCTTCACCTATTAAACAAATCTAGAGACCTTGCTGTTTCATCCTTCATCAGACCTTATAAAATGAAGCTTCTGGGGAGTGTTGGGGTTCACAAGTGTCAGCTTTCATAAAGAAAGTGGTGAGTTCATGATTTCAACAGAAGCTGGTGGAATTTGGTTTGAAGGAACTGAAGTAGAGTTTTCCTACTCATGTGGCATCCTCCATGTTTTTTTCATTTAGACCTCGACAGCTTATAAAGATTCTTAGGAAACATTTAACTAGCCAGAGTAAAAGTGAAAGAGATGACTTTAAAGGAGCTGTTGAAGTAAGGAACAGAACATGTTTGATACATTAGAAATCAGAATTAAACTGAAAAATCAACCAAACTAAGGAAAAGCTATCTATCTTCATAATTCAAGGAATAGCAATTACAGAAAATGACTATGTACATACAGTGTATGTGAATATCCATCAGCAAAGCCTTTTCTATGAGCCATAGTGACAATGGGACAGTAAAATTATAAATTTAAAATGTGCGTTGGTGATTACACTTAATCAGTCATTCTTGGTCTACCCCACCTTAAACAGTACTAGCGCCTCTCACCTTTTGCATTTTTCTATTTTTCCATGACACTTCTGAATCAATTTTCAGTGGTACAGCAAATTTAGCTTTCCCATTTTCCTTGGCATTTTTGAATATATATATATATATAGCCAGACTGAATAAGTTGTCTGTGTTTAGATTTACCAGCTATTTTACTCTGACTAAAATTGGGGCACTACAGCAAATGGTGTAGTGCATACAGCAAATGCTGTAGTGATATCATCAGGATAATGAGTTGTGGACATCGTGAAGACAAAATTGCCTTGTTTTGTAGTAAATGCTTATAAATAAGTCTTTAAACATATGACGTCTGTTGCCGAATTTTGTTACTTACTGTGTTCTAAAACCTATCCTGGATCCAATAAAATGCGTAAGAGGAGTTGGCCCCAGTGAATTTTTGCAGTGTTTAAAGGTTAGCATATGCTGGAGGGCTTTGCTGAACTGGACATCTTGGTTGTATCTTGTGATTTATCATGCTTTTATTATGCCATCTCAGTCTCTCATGCTTGTCACCTTTGCTTTCACAGCTTAAATAATTTCTTACTTTAAAAATTCACTTTGTTTTTGATAAGTAGTGAAAAATTTCACTTTTCAAAGCAAAAAGTGTCCCATGGAAGCTGTGTACAGCAGGCATGAGAAACAAAAGATGAGAAGATCTATGAGAACTGTTGAGTCAACTGGACTGAAATCGAGATACTGCTTTCCTATCTTCTTAGATAAGAAGATAGTTTGCATGTTACTGCAAACGATCCTTCAGTGTGCTGCCACCACTGTGTTAAAAACTTCGGTGTGGTCCATTCAAAGCTTTTTATGTGGCTTTGAAAAAATACTAAATGTGTTTAGAGAGGAGCTTAGAGTAGCAGAAGCCTACAGAAAGGAAGACATTGTGCCAGTAATGGATCTGGACACCCACAGTATTCTTCTTGGGCAAGTTATGGTTACTTTTCATAGGAGAAATAAAAGATTACATAAATGGGTGCTTGAGACTGACCTATTCAAGTAACTATTGCTCTGCATTTGTCTACAGTTTAGGTAGACTATGCTGTTGATGAGCTTGACATCAGTCTTGCAGGTATGGTCATGTAGTCACTGGACACACCAGTGATTTCTGAAGAAAAACCCGAGTTTCTGCTTCAGTCATAGATGGGAAAAGGACTTGGGAATGTGCCGGATGGGTTGGACTTTGCAGCCGGGGGTGTGACAAGAGCAGAAAGGCTCGTTCCCAGGCTGTGAATGTTTCTTTGCTGGCTGACCCAGGCAGAGCATGACCAGGACACTGTTAGTAATACCCATGTCTTTTTAGACACATGTGTCTAAAATGCCTTAACAACTTAAACAGTGACAGATAGCAAATTAATTAACAGCCTCATTTAAAAAATAAAATAGCAAGGAGCAATGCTAGAAAGTTCAAAGGTTAAGCTGATATTCCATTAAAATATACCCTGATATTTGCAACAGTTAAGGCCATTTATGCTCTTCAAAATAGCTTGTGTTAATCTATGTTACAGAACATGGCTTTAAAGGCACAACAGTATTGCGTTTTTGATTCAGTGGGGTGTTGTTTAGTCACAAAAAATTTCCATGACTTTTTCAGTTCCCCTTATTAAAGTCTCTTTTTGCCCTTTACTAAGGCTGCTGGTACACAAGTTGAGGTACCATGAGGTAATAAAAGAAATTTCTTTTTAGGAAACAATTGATCAAAAGGCTTCTTAAGGTCTCATTCTAGATAAAAAAATATTAAAATTAAGCTGTGCTTACTTAAAAGCTAGCAAGATAGCACTTCTTGCTGAGACAAAATTCAATGGAAGCTGTGCTGATGAAAGAAATGCACACTTGGACCTCAAATAATCACAAAATTATAATGTGATTTCATTTTATTCCTGAAACTGTTAGTCAAAGGAATTAAATTATAGGTATGAATCATATACCTATGGAATACAGCACATTGTGAAACTAACTTCTCATTTGTGCTTTATTCCTATTGTATATAGAGTCTAGAATGTTTTGGATTTTTTTTAATAACCATGTATAGCTCTCTTAAACTGTGTGAGTCTCTTTGGAATATAAGCCTGTTTATTTTATTGTGCTCTGTTTAGTTATTCTAAAAAAGAGTTACAGACACATAATTGTAGCCATCTGTTGTGTTTTAAGTCCAATCTAGCCCAAAAGTCAAAAAAGTCATGGCAACAACTTATAAAAACAAAGGCAATAATATGAACTCACTATGGTTACTGGTGAACCTTTATTTCTCCCTTCAAATGAAGTAAGTTTCCTCAGAGAATTATTTTAATGTTTGATTTATTTCTTTATTAAATATGCCCACAGTATGACCAGTTTCTCTATCAAGATTGTCATATAGCTGTCTCCTTGATTGTAAATCTGTGTTTCTCCAAAAATGTGAGTTCTCTTATGATAAAAAAATGAAGCTCTAAGTGAAACCCCAGTGCTTGCCATATATTACTTTAGCATAAACCAGCAAGCAGGATTAAGATTGCTTAAGAAAATTTATTAGTGGTGATGAATAATATTTATCCTATATACATTTAACCCATACTTGACAGATTTAAAATTCATTATTTATACATTTTAGATATTTGATGTATTAGGTTTAATAATTCACTGAGATATTTAGTAAATAGTTTCTGTAATTAACTTAATCAAAATGTCAGTGACTTTTATGACATTGTTAACTTTCAGGATTATTCTGTCTTCTAGACATATCAAGTTTGTAAGTGTATCCCAGTTATTTCAGCTAGGAGTGATGCATTGGTACTTGCACAGTGAACAGTAAATGGCACAAGTGTGTTGAAAATGACCTCTACATGTATTGGATAAGGTCAGATAGAAGATTTCTGCTACTGCAGATTGTTGTCATGGTATATTTCATTTCTTTTTTCTCTATATTTATGGAAAAATCCTGTGATAGAAATCCATGTACAATTATCTTTACTGAATAATTCACACACCTAGCTCCTGTTAAACAGAAAAGCTGGAGTGTTTGGGCAGCAGTGCTGTCCTTTGAGGAGAATTACAGACTACAGATTTCTAGTGGCTTGTAATTTCCTGAGAAGGATGAGGATACCCAAGGAATGAAATGCATCCTGGCTAGACACATTCCTCTCGTTTGACTGTGAATTTTGACCAAAATTCACAAACCAAAAAAGGGTTTGACTACCCTTATGCCTGCCATTAGGTATCAATGGGATGGATGTAAGTCCCAGCCACCTCAAGGGAGATGGTGGCCCAGTGGCTGTCCCTCCTGCAAAGTTCCCTAATAGTCACCAACAGGGAACTAGGTTGTTTCTGTCAAACCAAAATGGGCACTGGAGCACTGAAGCTAAGATGAAAAATAACAGAGATCAGTTTCCAGTTGTACAAGCCATCTTATGGGAAATAAGAGGAGATTTAAGTAATGGTTAGTTTGTAGATTATTTTATTCAGGTAGTAATAATCTAAATAAAATGGCAGGTAGTTCACACTGCTGTAGATTGGAGGTGAAATAAGAAGTGTAAATGACAGTGTTTGTGCAAACTTCACACACAAGCATAAATGTCACGCAGAAGTGAATGGTTATTTTTTCACTTCTCATTAGTTGAGTTAATTGTGTGTGGATATCTGTGCTTTTACTCTTTATTCTTCTGTTAAATATTCCTAGAGCATGGGAGTGAACCACTCCCACTGGTATCAGCCCCATACTACCATTAAACGGCATGGTGGAAACCTGCTAATTTTTTTTTTCAAAGATGTACATAAATATTGGTTTGTAACCTAAAGATATTTGCAGCATGATAGTAACCACAGAGCTTTGGTCCATAACATCAACTCTGATTTTTGTTTTTTCCTTAGAAACTTACATTGTTTCCGTGCAAGTGTATGGAACAATTTCCATTTATTTTCTTGGGCTACAATGAAGAAATTTCTATAAAATATAATCTCTTCAGGAATCCCTCCCTTTTTCTTGCTCTCCTATTTTTGCTTTTGACAGACTTTTGGTTCTCTCCTATTCTAAGTATTTTCCAAGCATTTATCATTAACTCTTGTTTTTGTATGCGTTTGTTCATCTGTAATTGTCTGTAGCCACTGTCTTATAAGTTTTAATGACTGAAGTTTTCCAGTTTGATGCATTTCTTTTATTACCTTTTATCAAATAACACAGCAATTTAAAGTAATATTTTATGTCATCCATAGAAGGCATTCATTTCTTTACTACTTTATAATATAAATATTTCTCTGAGTATTATTTAATTACAAATAAATCGATGGGTAAAAGTAGGGCATACCCATGGTTCAGAAAGTGAAGGGTGCATGTGGCTGTGGAAAAGAAGTTGTGCCAGACTGGAATTTGATCAGTAGCACTATTGCTAGCCTCACTCAGACATCACCCACAGACAGCTGGGACTACCTGCAAGAGGTCCTGATTTTATGGATATTGTGTCATCTGTAGCAGGTAAAAGAAATCATTTTAGGAAAAGCACAGACCTTAGGACATTTTCAGTATTCATCCCAGGAGACTGAAATACTGATGACACCAGCTTAAATGCAAGTGGAATGGTTTGGGATGACTTAAAAAAAAAAAGGTTATTTCTTAAAAAAAATTGCTACTCCTGAAGCCCAGAGGCTTAAGTTTCTAATTGGAGATCTCATCTGTTAAGCAGGTGGTTGTACAAAACCATTTGAAAAGTATTAGTGGGATTAAAATATTGCAGTTGTGTGTTGCGGTGCTTGGAATGTCAGTTTGCTCTAAACCTCTCTCCCCCATTTCATCTCTTTCAGTCTCTGGTTAATATTAATCCAAGCAAATAGTGCAAACATTCTGGGTGTGATGGAACAAGGCATAAAAGCGTGTTCATAATTTGGAGTATTTGAGTTATCCTTTCAACTGATAAGCAAATGATTGAGTGCTCTGCTGGAATGGGGCCAGAGTACATTTTGCTGCTGATTGGAATGAGTTTGCACATGTGCTGTAACACACACCTTCACATCCAACTGCAGCCCTACGAAGGATGGAGTTGGTACATTGTGGGCAGGATTGTTATTGCATTAAATAGCCAGACAGTGTTCATGTTATCCTTCAATGCTGTACAAAAAACAAAGAAACAAACAAAAGGTAAGACTCATGTTCTGTGAGTGAATAAAGAAAACAGGCCCATTTTCACAGTTCAAACAAAGGGAAGATCTCTCACTGACTTAATTAGGTGCACTGCCTGACTAAAGCCTGCATGCTTTGGCCAACATTTCCTATCATTCCAATGTTATGACAGAAGTCGCCAGAAAAATTCCAGCTGAGATGGAGTCATGCTCCACACTGCATTCAGAGAACAAATGGAAGATGACTGCAGAACCTGAAAATGGATTTGCAACTGCTAATGATAGCAGATAATCCTGTCGCTCATCTCCTGTTGAGCTCTCAGGTTTAATGACCCTTCTATTTACACATAGCATGAGATAGAAGAGGTTTCCTGTCAGGTAAACAAAACAATGCTTTTGCTCTTCACTCTTGTACATTTTGCATAGGAAACTCTGTTTTGACAAATCCTGTAAAATAGTATTTTATTTCCAATAAAAATCCTTAATCTTTTATTTTGCTTTTTATATTTTTTCTGGTTTTGATATCTGGTGGCAGAGATTTAGGTTCATTAGTTTCCTATTTGTGTATCATTCTTGGGAGACTGATATCTAATTCTGGTTTTCTAGCAATGACTCCTAATAGTATTTTTAATTATCCCTCTTCTTCTTGAGTAGCCTAAATCTTGACAATAACTCATGTTCATATTACAAGATGCTTCAAGAGGAAAATCTGTTAGTGTTCAAGAACTTCTCTGTCAGGCTGTCTTCCTCCTGGCCACAGAGGAGACAATTATACTCCATTTACTTTTTCTCACGCCTCTTTTTCTGTAAATTTTGTTTCTGAAATACATGCATATTTTCAAAAGTTTTTGCTGCTTTTAAAAGGGCGTATTAGCTTCCTTCTATGATGCAAAATAACAAAGTGATGCAGACAAATACATGGAGATGGATTCTACTAATTTCTGCTTTCACCTTTGTAGGCATCCTTTTCTGAGAATTAGAATAAGTTTCCCTCATAAAACATGTGGAATTGATAAACGTGATGTCAAGGCAATCAGTCTAGTCAGTTTGGATAAAGGATTCAGATAATGGGTCTGGGTATTTTTTCTTTTTCATTGTCACCTGCAGTCTGTTTGTTGGTCCCTGTCATTTCCTGCATGATGAAATATTGCTTGAGCTGTATTTGGAGAATCAGATGAAAAGGTGCTTTAATATATGATCAAGCAGAGAAAAAATTATAGAACTGAACCTACATTAGCACTTACTGCAATAATACTTCATTAGCAGTCCTCAAATCTCCTATGTTTTCTGAAGTCTGGTGGTCATACCCCACCCTGATTCCTTACTCTCAGCTCCGTAACACTGCTTGGAAGATGCTGGGTGCCTCTCTAACTGGACAACTTCCCTGGACAAGGTTGTTCCTTCCCTTGCGTAGCATCAGCTGAACTGGAACTTCCTTGATATCTCACCTTACAGCCTTCCCTTTTTCTTATGATTAAAAGCAGGGTGCATGTCAGAAAATGATCCACCAGTGCATCCAATAGACTTTCCTTTTCCTAGGGACCTCACTGGACCTTGATGTGGGCTTTCTAGGCTCAGACTTCTGCCTTTCCAGTCATCCCACAGATTATTGCTTGCTCATCAGTTTTCTGAGCATTATCACTGAAATATATTTTACAGCTTTTTTCCATCACACAGTTGAAATCAATGCCACCTAATAAATAGTTGGTGAAGAGTGATTTTTAAGATATTTGATTTCTCAAATATAGATATTTGTGATATAATTTCTGTGTATTTTCCAGGAATTTTCTTGCTATGTCTTCCTTCACTTACTCTTCACTTTGGAATTGTTCTCCAAGGACAGAAAATATAAATAAAAACTTTTTTGTTCAGTTTTAGTCATGTCTTTGGTAACGTAATACTGGTAAGTGCTTCAGGATCCAAAAGAAAATCACAAGACAATGCCACTATTTTCTAGACTTTTTTTTCCTCCCATACCATGTAGTGGTAGATTATATTCTATGCTCTTTTTCCTGTGCTCCACTTGGAAGATCCAAAAGCAGCAAAGTCTTGTTGAAGGTTCTCTTGGCAGGAGGCAAACTTCTGTAGGAGGAAGCAGAGAGAGATCTGCTGTTAAGGCTGACTCCTTTGTCTCTTTTCCTAGTCTGCAAGTGTGTTGGAGAAAAGAAAGGAAGTGACATAATTAACTTTGATAATCTCTCTGGTTGGTAGACAGTCCTGGGGGAAAATGACTGAATAGTGTGTTACAACAGCATTGTTCCGAGGCCAAACAGAGAAAGAAAGGGACTGTGAACAATGCTTTTAGCTGAGTCTGCTGTACTCAGTGCCAGTCAGGCATAGAAAAAAAATAACAATTTGAGAAAAATATTCTATTTGTTCTGAACTGCTTCAATTCATATGCTGTGTCCAGTTAAAAATGCTAAATACTTCTATAGATCTTGTTTGTACATATGTCTGTTAAGCTACAGCATATTAAGTTGCACATGGGCTGGTGTGACCTACTTAATTTTGTGCATGTCAAGGTCCTTCTCTGAACATCTAATTACCTGCTGTCAAAATTAGATACCCAGTGCTTGTGGACCAGATGTGTACAGAGCTGCTGCCATTTGTCAGTGTCGGCTGCGGAGGACACACTCCTGCAAGATGAACAACTGAAAGAAATCAGGAAACAAAGGCAAAGCTGAAAAACTGAAGGGCTACGTTTATAGCAGCAAGTGCTGCAGAGGTAAGGGGTGAGGGTGAGGGCAAGGCAGATGGGGGAGCATGGCCAGCAGAGGCCACTGAGGGTCTGAGGTGCTGAGAGGTGGCAGCAACCCGTGTGGCATTGCCCCAGTGCCCGGCTGGCTCCTCCCCAGCACTGACAAACAGCTGATGTTTTCAGACCACTATGCACCATCTTTTTTAATCTCAGCAATGTACAAGGAGCTTGAAACAAGTAGGATATACGGCTCAGTGCCAGGAACTGAACTTCTCTGTCCCTTGAGGTGGGAGCTGACATGATGTCCTTGTCAGGACAGCAGAGAGACACTGTAATTGTTTTGGTATCCCTGGGTAACAGGGTCTGTAGTACCTGCCTAGGGCATTAGGAGACCATTGCCAAAGGAAATGCTTCCTTATGGAAGGCCTGCATAGTACAGACTGAGGCAGATAACACAGATATTACAGTATTATACTTCTCAGAGACCTAAACTGTAAACCTTTTCTGGTCACAGATGAGAGGAACAAAGATCTCCATTAAAAAAATATAGAACAACTGAAGTCATCAAAAGACAGTTAATAATGACCTATAAAATGCATGCAATCTTCTGGTCAAAAATATAAAATGTATTTAAAATATTTAACAAAGAAAGACTACTAGAGGCAAGAGTCTCTTGTAAAAAAGTGTCCTGGCAAGAGGGGCAGCATAACAGTCAATTATTACAAACAAAATCCAGGTTTCTTAATTAAAATACAAAATACTGGCTCTGCTGTGTAGCCTGTAATAAGTTATGTCTTGAGAAGACTGTAATTATGCTGGCGCCTGCTAGTGCTGCCATGGTTAAGTTTGTCACCATTTCCATTATAAACCCCATTTTTAAGCAATTTATAATGTAGCCATAAAACATGATTTTAGATTGAACTTGGAAACAATATTCTTAGATTGAAAAATTTTGTTTCTCTCTTTTTCTTTTTTTTTTATTACAAATAATATGTTTGATCATCTTTATGCTTTTTAGGAGAGCACTAAATAAGCCGGAAGTTTATGGCTTTCAGGGTCTCTAGCCATTCTGTAGTATAAATATATTTTATTTTTTTCATCTGCATTACCAGGATCAGTCATTGCTTGAAAGCAGAGAATTTTAGTTCTTTAAACGTCCATAAATATAGGAAAACAAACTTCACAGAGCTTTACAGAAATAAAGAAGACTGATTAGCTTTGAATTACAATGAAGAAATGAGAACTCAGTTAACCCCAGGCCTCAAAATGAATCGTTGCAAAATGCTTTTGCCATGAGACTGACCTTCCCTTTCTAGCACCCTTCTCATGCCAAAGGAAGATGTCAGAGCCAGGAGGCAGCAACGTTTCAAAGGTGGAAGATTTCCTGCCAGCCCATTGCATCTGGTTCTTCTAGCAGTGCTCACAGGAGCATACAGAAAATATCCAAAATGCCTAAAAGTCATGGAAAATTCTCATTGATTTGTCCCAGTGTACATTTTATCACTAAAAGGTGATAAAGAGGAGAAAAAGAGCACAGAACATATTGGGCATCTGCTCTGAGAAATCACGATGAGAAGATACACCCACATGCTTGGGCTATGCAGAAGTATTTTTATCATATGCATAACCCTAATCTAAGCTATTCATGAACAAGACTTTGTTTTTTGTGATTCAATGCTTCTTTCTAGAGAGGCAGATATATTTTTTAATGATTAGCACTGAACAACAGATAGCAAAACCTATGAAAATATTGTTGTGAATCCACTTCCCAAAGGAAAACACTGTCCTACAATCTCAGTCAGCATCTGTAGCTGTTTTATAATTTGCATGGTTTAGCTAGAATTCCTTCAGAAAATACCATTTTTACCAATTTAAAGGTCTAAATGTTAAAGAACAAACACTGAAAGTAGTAAAGCTAAAAAAGCAGAAGTGAAGGACTGCTTGTTTGTCTCTTCCATGTTTAGATTACAATGCAGTTTCAGATGCAAGGGTGCAATGTAAATCATGTTCCTCTTGCCTAAGCCTACTTTACAAGAGCTTTGGATTACTCTGTTTGACATCATGCAGGTCATGTTTTCAGACCTCTGGCTACATAAAGGGAAGTTTAGTAGCTACAATAATCTTTCAACTTCAATGTAAAGATTTTGCAACAAATTTACTGAAGATTTTAGGTATATACTTTCTCCAGTATTTCAGTTTTTTTCAACCACCATAACAAACATCTGAGAGAAACAAATGGATTTTCTAGACCAACAGCATGAACAGATTTTTTCACTTTATTCCTTTGCCTTGCCAGCTCATCAAATTCTGGTTTGAACAGACTCCTGTAGTGAATACTGGCAACGGTTACCGATTTTTAATTAAATAAATTTTATCATCTGTGGCCAGTTGTAATGATTTTGCAAGATCAAGGCATTACATGCTAGAAGATAGTATGGTTGAATGAGAGAAATTCAGGAAAACAGAATTTTATTTTAAAGACTTTTATTGATTCGTGTTTTATCATTGCCACCACAGTGCTATAGCATGTTGGTTTATGAAATAGACCCACAGTTTGAACAGCTGCATTTTTTGCTGGATTAAAAACTGGATAGCTGGGCCCAGAGAGTCATGCTGAGTAGTGCCACATTCACTTGGTAACTGGCCACTAGTGGTGTTCTGCAGGGATCAGGGATTTGGACCAGCCCTGTTTAATATCTTTATCAAGGATCTGGACCAGGGAATCAAGTGCACCTCAGTCAGTTTGTGGGTGACACCTAGTTGGGCAGGTGTGTTGATATGCTGGATTGTCAGAAAGGGTGTTTGGATGGGCTGGATCAATGGGTCAAAGACAATTTTATGAAGTTCAGCATAGCCAAGTGTTGAGTCCAACATCTGAGTCACAACAACCCCACACAGAACCACAGGCTGGGGGCAGAGTGGCTGGAAATCTGCCCAGTGAAAAACCTGGGGGTGCTGGTTTACATTTGGCTGAACACGAGCCAGTGTGTGCCCAGCTGGCCAAGAAGGCCAGTGGCATCCTGGCCTGTATCAGCAATAGTGTGGCCAGCAGGACCAGGACAGTGATTGTCCCCCTGTACATGCCACTGGTGAAGCCACACCTGGAGTGCTGGGTCCAGTTCTGGGCCAGAGTGCAGCAAGTCCAGGGAAGGGCAATGAAGCCAGTGAAAGGCCTGGAGCACAAGTCTTATAAGGAGCATCTGAGGGAGCTGGGGTTGTTTAGCCTGGATAAGAACAGGCTCAGGGGAGACCTTATTGCTCTCTTCAACTATTTGAAAGAAGGGTTTAGCAAAATGGGGGTCTATCTCTTCTCCCAAGTAACAAGCGACAGGACAAGGGGAAGTGACCTCAAGTTGCACCAGGGGAAATTTAAATTAAAAAAATTCTTCACAGAAAGGACTGTCAATCAGTGAAACAGGCTGTCCCAGGGAAATGGCTGAGACACCATCCCTGGAGGTATTTAAAAGACATAGGTGTGACACTTTGGGACACAGTTGAGTGGTGGACTTGGCAGTGCTGTGTTAATGGCTGGACTTGATCATCTCAGACCTAAATTATTCAATGATTCTATGTAGCAAGATCAGTTAACACATACCAAAGAATTTAGGGTGTACATAGTCTAGCAGTTGTACCGTGCACATCTTTTTCTTTCACAATCCTCCTCCAACAGCAGGGGATTACTAGTCTCTCAAGGACTGTGTGATTCATGGTAGTGATCACTTTCAATTGAAAGTACTGGAGCAGCAGCTCCTTTTTTACTGCCTGAGAGGCCAGCTGATCTCTTACAAAAGGGGAAACTTTGCTAAACAAAGGAAGTAATTTTAAAAGAAGAAAATAACATCTGTCTACAGATATATGGGGAGGGAAAGAAGAAATCTGAAAATGGAGATGGTGGGGAAAAAATATTTAAAGTTTAAAAAGCTAAAAAGAAAGTCCATGTGGGATCAGAGGCAGCACATTCAAGTGGCAGGCTAAATGTAGAGAGATGTAACAGGAGAAAGTATTGGGAAGAGAGGGAGAGTGTGTATAAAATGAAGCACAGGAAAACGGTATAAAACCCCCAAAACTAATTTAGAGAGAGATTAAGAGACTGCTGCACTATCCCATTGCCAGTAGAGGTGCTAAAGCCGCGGCTATGGAATAGAGTAGTAAAATGCTCAAGGGAAGAAATAATTCCTGTATTTAGATAGGTAGAGTTTTTCACAATATGAACAACAGTACAGTGCAGCTACCTAGAAGGGATCTGTTTAGAAATTAATTTCTATATGAATCTGTAGTTGAAAATAAAAACAACTCCAGCAAGAGGCAGAAAGTGTTCCCTGGAAAAGCACTTCAACCAGCCTGGGAACAGCACAAGATACTTCTGGCCGTGCTGCAGCCAGAGAACAAGGAGACCAGCAGGTACCAGTCTGCAGCTGGGGCACAATAAAACCCTTCTACAAGCTGAGCCAAGAATAATCTTCTTTAAAAGTGCTTTACTGCTTACAAATGTTGTTGCTCTTGTCCAAATGTTTTGTATTTGCTTCAGTGCAGTTCCTTTTTTTTTTTTAGTTTTCTTTAAGATAATTAGGGGCTTATTGTAAACCAAAGGGGATTTCTGGGAGCTCTCCGGATTTTTAAATTATGCAAATGATAGCACTGTGATGTTGAATCATATTATTAATTGTATATTTTGTTCTCGTTTCTGAAATGTATGTGTGAAACAAGGTTTTTGATTTCCCACTCCTTGAATACAATAGGTTTCAAAAAAGTCCTCAGGCAGATTGCAAAATTATTTTTCTCAATTTTCTTAATATTAAAGAAAAGTATAATTTTAATGCTGCAGAGTATTCTATGCTGATAGTTTTACAACATATTGTATGTACTGTGAATAGAAGAAACTTCACAAATCATTTTACTTAAAGCTGGAGCCCTTTCTGTAAATTTTAAACAAAGTGTTCTACTAAATGCCATCTATAAAATGCTTGATGACTTACCTCCTATGCTGATTTGTGATTTTGCCTGTGCTTTTGAATATCTGGATGAAAAACTCTTTTTCTACAGGAAACTGGTTGGTAACTGAATAAATAACACTATAATCTGAGTATTGAACACTTCCACATAATAAGTGTTATGTAGCATAAAATGGAAGTACTCTATAAATAAATAATGCTCTGAATAAAAGGGGTTTACAAACATCATACGTAATTTATGTCTCAGCTGCCAATTTCTGCAGTTTCTGCAGTAATTCTACCAGTTTTTGCACTGTGCCTATTACAAATGGAATTATCTTTGCATTAGAAGACGTCTTTCAATAATGCAGAAAAATATCTTTGTGCTTCATTCTTATGTTAACAGGGTAAGAATACATCTGTCATACAACATCCAGCTCAATAAAATAAAAAAACTGAGTGAAAGTTATTGTGCAAGTTTTTTTGATTGGACATTTGGAACATTTGGGCATATGCATATTTATGTCCAAAGTCTCAAATGTACAACTTATGCAGTCCACACCACTATAAATCTGACTTGGATACAGGTAATGTAACAGGTTTGCTAAATTATGGTGTCAGCGTCATATTTCTCCCCCAGGAGATGTTCAGGCTACTTGCTTTCTTTTTTCTGGGGAATCTGTATCTTTAGCAACTAATTATTCTCCAACTCTCATTAAACCTTTTTATAGGAGTCTTTCTCCATGTACCTTTTGCAGCAATAGCCTCACAGGGAGGTAACAAGAGCAGACTTTAACATTTTTAATGCTGGATCATCTGTTTATGCATAATATTGACCTGAACGTCAAATTTAGCTGGTCAGTAAGGAGGGAGAGGGACATCAGAATCGTTCTGTGTGCGTGCGTAGGTTTCAGATTTAGACTGAAAATATCCTGAAGAGGGTCTGCATTTTAGCCTAATTTGCCAAACAGTTGCAGAGAACCATTTCTGTGGGGAATCACCCTCTATTGATGAGACATTGAGAACTAAAGGGATTCTGCACTGAGTAGCCATCCACTGTTTTTTGTATATTTTTGAGTAGTGGGCATTGACCACAAAACCATTTCTGCCTTCAATGATTACAGTGGTCTGCTGGGTAACTATAATTTTTTTCACCATTATAGTGAATGGTGATCCCTTGGAAAGCAAGATTGGCAAGATCTGGATTCCCAGGTTTCATTACTTCCCTTATGATATTTTCTCTAACACTGTTTGGATTAGTACAAACGCAATGAGCTCTGAATTCACTCATCCTGTGCGTACATGCCACATTGTTTAAGAAATTCATGCAGCTGCTTCCTATCTTGTACTGCCAAGGTGCCTGCACG
Organism: Leptocoma aspasia; assembly: GCA_013399835.1. NCBI lineage: Eukaryota > Metazoa > Chordata > Aves > Passeriformes > Nectariniidae > Leptocoma > Leptocoma aspasia. The sequence goes on from VXAX01000740.1 coordinate 736,634, forward strand.
GTGCTGTGCTGCTTTCCTGCCTCGGAGTCCCTGCTCTCCAGGTGCACCACTGGTTATGTGCTCCTCTGTCAGATATCTATCCCTAAGGGGAGCTCTCTTCTGGAGTAATTTCAGTCTTCTTTTTATTTTTAAAGGGCTGATATAGGACTGTTCAGCTGATTTCTTATGTTGCTACCAGGTTTAGCATCTGGGGAAGAAAGAGGTCTATCTGTGTATATCTTGGCATGATGAAATTGTACATGGTATTTTTTCTTTAGAAGTTCATTGTTTTGTATTGGAAGTGCAAAATGGGGTCTATCAGCTATTATAGACACCTTTCACTTCTTCAGCAACACCTTTTAGTTTTAGAGCTGTCTGCCCTGTATGAAATACCCATGATAAGAATGAGTGTTTATGGAATATAGCATTATGAAAAAGGACATCGTGTTTATATTAATAAAATCTTTTTTTTTTATTATTATTTTTGTGTTCTAGTCCAGGACATTTGGTGCCTCAATGTAGTGTAAGTTACTGTAAAATAAATGCTTTGTATTTATGCTATTTGTTTGGTTGTGGCTCTATCAAAAAATAAAAGGAGCTCTTTTCATCAAACATATGATCACTGGTTTAGATGAGTTCTTATTTAGTTTCTGTCTGGAAAGATGTTTGCTACATAAAATTATCCTCGAGTTTAAAGGCATTTTTGGCTTTTTTAATGAAAAGAATTTAATTAATGTGGAACTTCAGACACTCTAGTGACATAATATAGGAAATTCCTATTGCTGGACATACTGATGGGCTGAGGACTTAAACCCTCCGAGCAATGAATCCACTGGCATTTATGAATGTTTAGGGAAAAAAGGAAATATATTACTGGAAAAGAGGAAGAAACTTTGTTGCAGGATATGCATTGGCCAAATTCTGAAAAGACATATGTACAGTAAAGTCTCATGTATCATTGCAACTGACTGAGCAGAACAAGTGAGAAGAAGAAAACCCAGGAAATAATACTTTTCTTTTAACAAATAGATTTTGAAGGAACACTTTAGTGAGGAAAGAAAATGTATTCTGATTGTGATTGCTCTTCTGCTAAGAAGAACAAGGCTTTTGGTAAATATCTTCCTAATTTTAGTGCCAATTCAGCACGTCTAGCATGAGATAAATCCTTTCTTGGGAGAAGCATTGTTCATTATATGTGCTGATTTATGAGAAAGAATCAGCTGTATTTAGGTGATGGCTGGACTAGAGTGTAAAGTTTGTTTGTGCTTAATATACTAGATAAATTGTTCCTGGCTTCTTAGGGTGTGACTATACTTGCTGTCACACTCCCAAGTTTACTCAAGGACTGTGTGATTTGCTGAGTAGGTGTCATGTAAAGGAAAACCCAGAGAGATGGATTTTATATAGCTAGTTTTTTCGCCTAATTTCATGTTGACAAAAAAACCCTTTTTTACCCCTTTTTCCTACCCTTCATCAAAGTAAAGTCTCCTCAAGGCTAAAGGCAAATTTTAGCAGCAAGGAAAATGACCACCAATAATCTGAGCAGTATGAAATTTAACACAGTGATTTTGTTTTAGTGAGAGGAAAACAGCAGTTACTGGCTGTCAAAAAATTCTACTCTGAACCTTAACTTCATGGGCAGCAGCTTTAAAATCTATTTAATATTCTTATTTCTTCAGTTAAACTCTTTCCTTCTTCAGTTAATAACAGGCTGTGGGATTAAATTGTAACTTTTCATATTTTCTGGGAAAAGTAGTATAGCAATTTATGAGTAAAAATGTACTTTGAATAAATTATAATTGCAAATTACAGTTTATGAAAGTTGTAACTATAGCCATAATTACAGCATTGGCTGTGCACAATTTGAAATCTTGCTTGCTGAATAAATTTGTTTTCATTCAGATTGCATTCCCAACATTTTTAGAAAAGAGTGAATCAAGCCTCATTGACAAAATTTCCTACAGAGTTTATTAAAAAGGTCACCTTTGTTTGCTAAATTTGTCTTAAATATAAACTTTTCTTGAATTAGTGAGATGCTATTTTAGTCTGTTATGAGAGTTTCCTACTCAGGTTTACTAAACCATAGACTCGTAAGGAGACTCAAAAGAGCTTCCATATTACGCCATCTATATATCCTAAAATTGTTAAAGTAAAAATTGATTGTGCAAGCTATTACAAAAAATACAGCCAATAGCCAAAATTAGGTATATTACTGTAAATTGGAGAGACAGGGGGAGAGGTTTAAAGCTCTATCTGGCAAGAGAAGGGTTAAGGACTTTTTTGCTATACCCGTTTCAAATTACAATGAGAAGCCTCTTCTTTCCCAGCAGGGTTGTGCTTACATTAGTCTTTAGATCTCTCTTGAAGAGAGCTGTTATATTTGTGCCTGCTGCAGTTGGAAATAACAGTTCAGAAGCCGAAAAGGGTTGAATGGATTTACAGAAGGTTATTTTTTGCAAGTAAATTCATGGCAACACATTAATTTGATTAGTACATGCTTTAAAATTACTTTACACTCAAGCGATTCAAAAGATGTTAAAGTTATCTCCAGACTGCTGGACAAATATGTGTTACACCACCAAGGTACAGATCAAGACAAATCTGTGACTCAGGATTTTATCTTGGGAAGAGCGCAAGGTGTACGAAGAACTCAGAATAACGAGGGAAGATAACTCTGGGAACTACAATGTGTCAGAAGAACATCTCTTGCTAATACAGCTCCCCACCAAAGACCTGGTTATCTAAGGTTTATATAGGAATGCCTAGGTCAGCTGACAAAATACTGGTCTTCTGCTCCATAAATGCAGAAAAAACGATAACAACAGTGGAAAATTGGAAGTCTGAATTTCAGCTTTCTTAGAAATAACTGCAACCTGACACATTCCATAATATTTAAACAGGGTGGGGGGAGAGGAATCACCAAAGATGTTACGATGTTACGTTTAGAGATGACATTGACATGAAGAATAGGTAAATTTTGTTTTTCAACTACTGGGAAAGCAGACCTCATAGGAACTCAGAACAAGTAGGAGAAAAGTTGTTTTTTTTTTTTTCCTTGTTCTTTTTCTTTTCAAAGATGAACCTAACTGCGCTCAAAGCTTTCGTGGGCTTGCTCTGGAATTGCTGGGTTCTGGTGGGTCACGCACAGGGAGGTTTAGGAGACAATCATGTCCATTCAAGTTTTATTTACAGGAGGCTGCGGAACCATGAGAGAAGGGAGATTCAGAGAGAGATTCTCTCTATCCTGGGTTTACCTCACAGACCCAGACCATTTTCACCAGGAAAGCAGGCTTCTTCTGCACCCCTCTTCATGCTGGACCTGTATAATGCCATGACAAATGAAGAGGATTCTGAGGAGCTGGAGTATTCACTAAAGGGATCAATGGCAGGGGAGAGCAGAGGGATACGAAAAGGATACCCTGCCTCTCCTAACGGATATTCGCGGAGAATACAATTATCTCGCATGACCCCCCTGACCACACAGAATCCTCCCTTAGCCAGCCTGCACGACACCAACTTTCTGAATGATGCTGACATGGTCATGAGCTTTGTCAATTTAGGTACGTGGAAATATTTTTTGTTTTTGCTCTCTCTGACAAACTGTTAGCATGTTCTTGTGAAGGGCAAACCTCTCGGCCGAACTGTAACCTGTTCTAAAACAGCAGGATTGGGCCCGGGCTGCTGTGCCACTGGTAAAAGAAAAATCATATGGATGGTAAAGTAGCTACATTGTAGGTGGCCATGGAAAAAGATTTTTCTCACTGTTTATATAAAGTCAGTTCCTATAACTTCCCTCTGCTGGCTTCTGTTTTCTTTCTTTCATTGATGTAATGAAAATTCTAGCCTTAGGCCAACTAACTTTTTTTTAAATCTCTAAAAATCAAACACTTATGCCTATTGCTCAGTTATTTCCCTCAGTGTTTTCCTTAAAGCTTACACATGAACAAACATCAGTTGTTAATATTTTAAAGCCTAGAAAGGTATGAAAAGGCAAAATTTAAACCATAAAAAAAAAAGATTCTTAGTTTATTTAGTGAGTTTTTTTCCGTTGTTAAGAGTCAGAGTTTTATTATCTTTTTAGTTGAATGACTGGATTTTAAGTAATCTGTTGCTGTTCCTTTGTTATTTCTATTTAATAACAACAGGCTGTGTTTTATTATACTGCTATGGTGCTCAGAATCTACAATGGTTCTTATTTTCTCTGTCATAAATAAACTAAATGACAAGTAGAGTATTAAACACCAGAAACATGCAAGCAAAGAATGCTTTTGAAAATTATATAAATTCAGATACAAAACCTGATAAAACTAAATTATATTGGCTTCCGAGTGTAATAAACATGCTTGCCAGGTACATTGTAGGAAAAAAAAAGCAGTTACAGATTTCTTTACTAAAACGCAACTTAAATCTCATCTAGAAAGCTGCAAATAATTCATGAAATTAATTTAGTATTTTTATAAGTATTTCAAATGCTGCAGGACTCATAAATTTGGCTAAAAAAGACACTTCTCATTGGACCTGAATAGCAAGAGATTTAATTGAAAACTTGAAGTTTCACAGTAAGCTGGTACAAATTCTGATTAACTCTTGTTTTCCAGGGTAATACTTTCTGTAGAAACATTTTAACAGTGGCACGTGTTCCAAAATACCTTCATTTTATCACACACATTCTGTGCTTTTTATGTCTACCAGGTTTTTAGTAAATACTAATACTTCAAATACTAAAATTCTAGGAAAGTAACACTCTAGAGTTTATTTGCCACTATAATAAAATCACTTTTCATTAATTATTTGGCTGACAAGGGGGTGTTCAAGTCTGAGATCTTTTTCCTTAAGAGCAACAGATGTCCACACCTCTAAATACATTTGCTTGTTGTTTTTGCTCCTGAAATAGCAGGTTAGGAAAGAGAAGGAATCTGTTTTTTGAGTATGTGTTCTTTATAATTAAGAAACAGTTATAAATTGCTCATGTATTACTTTTAAACTAACATTGTGTGCCTCAATTTACCCGGAGTATCTGGAGTCAGCTGGATTTAAAATAGCAAAGTTATATAGAAAAATCAGAAACGCTTTTTATACTTTAGCTTAGTTTGATCCTGCAAAAATTTTCCTTGTGTGTCCTGAGAAGTATCTTCTGTAAATATATCAGGGACCATTCCATCAGCATCCCTGAGGACTATTTGCATGGGACGTAGCCTTTGATTTCAGAAATGTCTTTGATTACAGTAAGACTACTTGCAGTGAATGAGTAGAAGTCTTTGAAGTTTCAGAGTCAGATATGTCCTAGGCTGATCCTACTGTGCTCTCCCAGACAAAAACCTTCTCTGGAAGAACTCAAATTTCCACTGAATGTCTTACCTTGGGTAGGAATTTTCTAATATTTCTCTTATTTTGTTGGGATGCCAGTGCAGCGTTTAAGAAAGTAATTCTGAGAAGCTAAAGCTTATCTTATGTTTCAAAACTGTGAAAACTGGGGCTGAGATGCTGTGTTTTCCTAGTGATTAATATTAATAGACACCATTAACTTATAACAAAATACTGTGCAAATATCAGCTTAAATTTGGCATCTGTAAAATTAAAATGTATCTCAGCTCTAAGTTAGTTTAAATCCCAATTTACTTTAAATGCCTTTCCATACAAGTTGGATATTGTGGTATATCACACATTCCACAGTGTAAAATGTGTAAAAAATATTGATGACCAGTATAGATTAGCTTCAACATTTTTATTAAACAATCCTATGTTTCAGTATAATTAACAAAAAAATGAAATAAATCATGGAAACAAGTGACCATTTTATGTGATTTATGCAGTATGAGATTGTGACAGATGAGGGCAAGCTCTTTTAATGGAGAATGGGGAAAAATATGCAGTGATAAGTGAATGCTAATGCTGTACCTTAAAATCAATAAATGCTGATGGAGCACAGTAATAACTCAAATGAATTTAGAATTAAAGCCCCAGTCAACTTGCATCAAATAAATCTGCTCTGAAAATAGTATTCACCATGTTCATACTTGCACATCATTAATTACATAATGTGTAATTATAAAACTCTATTAATCATCATGATGTTTTAAATTGAAACTTTTGTATATAGTCGTACCAGTTATAACAATTTAAGACATTTATATTGAAACAAGAAATATGTAGCTGAGATGTTGGATAGAAATTATTAATCATAAGAATTGAAAAGACTGAATAAGATTAAAAAGTAAAGGAAAAATAGACAAAAGCAAATAATTTTATATTAAAGAATAAAAATTTAAACTCATATGCTAACTTTGATTAAAACCCTAACCTGCCAGAGCTGCAAATACCTAACTTTCAAAAACAAATTTAGAAAATAATTATCAAGGGAGCTACAATCATATTTCTGTCAAGCAACCAGAGAGAAAAATAAGAATGCATTTATTTCTCCTGAAGTTAAAATTGTAAACACCTGCTCTTTCTACTGGAATTTATATCAGAATTTTCATCTCTTTCTTTCTTAAAACATATAACAAGACAGAGACTATGTCTTGTCCTGTGTTTTGTATAAGACTGTGTGCATTGGCAACTCGCCATAAATATTGATGAGTGTAACAGAGGAGTTAACTGGGTTTGGTCCAGCAGTCAAAGAATAAATCCTCCACTAAACACACTGGGGTTTTCAAAGATCTGATTATATCACCTTCAAATTCAGAACTTTGTTTTCCTGACTGGGTGTTTTTCTATCCTATTATAATATTTTATTATATTATTGCAAAGCCTCGACTCTAGAGTTCTTGCATCTTCTTTTTGGCTGGTCTCCCAAAATGACATACATAGGATACCCCGTTCCCCAGAGAACAGGCAAATAATACTTATGCAGCCCAACTCACTTTTTGCTCACTCAAAATTTAGTTAGGGAAGGACTTTTTTAAGATAAATGTTAGTGTTCCCACTCTTCACCTCTTACAAAAAGACGAGGATTTAATAAAATAAATCTACATAGATGAGGCTTGGAAAAACAGCAGCTCTTTTGTAAACTACATTTAAACATTCCAAATACTGATTTTTCCATTTTCATCAAAGTGATCATTAAATCCACAATACTTAGGTGTTCCTTCTCATGCCGTTCAAATGGTATTTTCATTTTTTTTATAACATGTCTGTTAATTTTTCTCCTAACAGATTGTTTCATTTGCTAAGCAAGTCTGTTTGCTTTCTTCATATTTTACTGTTAATTGCTATGAACCTTCCATAAAATGGTAGATACATATCTGCTTTTGTGGTTTTCTGTTATGTTTTCTTTTTTAACATATAAAATTAATTCCAAAAACTTGAATATGAAGATCACAATAAAATCTGTGACCCTGATGTACATGTGCTAAGAAGGATACAATAATTTCTGAGATTTTTAAAGTAACCAGTGCACCCCAGAAAGAAATTTTTTCTTCTTCACAGACAACGTGACTGATTCCACAATTTTAGAATAATTTTGAAACTGCACGTACTGTGTTCCGTTCTTAAACCAGACACTGAAATCAATGGAAATTTTGTCTGAGGCACAGAGGACTGTTCATATTTCTCCAGCTTCTCTATCCGAACTTTGAACACTGTTTTACAGATTATATGCTTCTTTAAAACCTGAATCATTAAGCAAATACATAAATTCAAAAGATTTATAGCCCATTGTGTTCATTGGAGAATGCTAACATGGCATAGAACAAATTTTACAGCTACTATGAGAAACCTATAGTACATCAATCCCCACCAAATACCTGTAGAAATGTATTTTTGTTACAGACGAGAAATAAAGGATTCCTTACTGCAATTAGACCCTGAGCATACATAGTAGCTCGTTTCTTAAATTAAACTAATTCAGTTTCTACAACCTTCCACTCACAGCTAACATATCATCAGTGAGGAATATGGAGTGCTAAGCTATAAAATGCCAGGAACTGAGGAAGGGGTTTGAAGGATACATGCAAAAAGGCCTCAGGATCATTAACTTCTCTCCTGAAGCTCAGGAATGAGCACACTTTCTTTCCTTTCCACAGGATTTCAGATGTTGCTGTCTTAATTTTAACCGTACATTAATTTCTTTGGCTGTGGTACAGTTTTAATGTATAAACTCAGGCTTCTAATGAAAATATTGACACAGCCTTAGCTGAAGTGATGGAAAGAGTGCTATTATCTTGCCTTGAACAGAGAGATGCTATTGCAGAGATAAAACTTGTTAAATAACAAATAGACTCCATGTCTTTAATTCTGGAATTGGATCAATACTGACTGAGAAAAAAATGAGAAAACGTTTGTGAAACTTTTTTTCAATGGCAACCCCAAGTCAATAAGGTGCACTTTTTCACTCTTTTACATAACATCTAGAGCAAATTGGATCAAGCAGGTTTCACTTAATTTTCATCCAAAGTAGACATTGCTTGGCATCTTGAAATCCTAAGATATTTTTTCCCCTTTATTAAAGTTTTGTCACCCAGTCAGTGAATGGAATGAATTTCATGTGACCTTGTACAGTCAGGTATTAGAAATAACCATGAATTATGAAATAATTTTCTATGATCAAATTAAATATTAAGACAACTCTTTGCAAAATAATTTTATTATTTTCGTTTATAAATTTCGTTTATAATTTTCGTTTCTAGAACGAAACTACTTTACTCACAGGATGACATTAGCTAAAAATCCTCATCCAATACTTACAATTCATTAGAGTTTTAACAAATTTTTGTGCAATGACAGAGCAGGTTTTTGGCGATTGCTTTTAATTTTTAGCAAAAAATAGTCTCCATATCCCTTTTTTGAATTACACTACATTTTTTGTTTTATATTGAAATACTTTATATTTCCTTTGAAATCTCTCAAGTTTCATGAATCTTAAGAACTATATAGCTCTACCTCAAAATAGGTTTGTGTGATCCATAAATATCATCTAACAAAATAATGTTTTTATAACTGTCAATTAATTTTTTTGCCAAAGTTAACACTTTAAATCCAAGTAAATTATTGTATCTACCCAGCCAAAAAAATGTCAAGCTCTCCATTAACTGGGGTATAAAACTGTCTGACTCTCCTTGCCGACAGGTTTGAAAGAATTTGCAGATAACTGAAGAGAAACTGATTTAGCAGATGGTTAGACGTGCATGGTGAAAAGCTATATATATTTATGGATATATAAAAATACATATTATTATTAATATTTTTCCCATTGGGAAGAACGGCTGACCCAGTTCCGCTTCTTCTATAGAAAGTGTTCCTTTCCAGACTAAACACAGACTTTGGGTGGGGTTTTGGGGATTGTATGTATTGTACAGTGCATATTTTCCCAGGAAAACACAATCTGGCAGTGACCCTGGCTAACCATGAAAGAGAAAGAGGCAGGCTTGGGGAGACATCTCTGTGCGGAGAGTATTAGGGAAGGAATCCTGCCATGGATTGGATGGAGAGCCTTTTAGTTCTCTCTCCAAACTCTGCGTTGTTTCCTTAGATAACTGGACAACTTTGGCATCTATGTAATCTCCCACAATTTTTGCTCCTGTTATTATTTTCTCTGAATGTTAAATTATGCAAAGAATTTTCCTGTGGCTACCTGCCTACTTACTGCCTGAGTTAGGGGAGTAATGACAGGGGCAGTTCCTTTCTCTTTTCTTTTTAGCCATGGCAGGTCCTTTCAGCTTGCTTTCATAGGCCCACAAACTAATAGAATTTGGAAAAAATTGATTGATTGCAGTCTGATCATTCTAGGTGTCGTCTGGTGTTTCCACATAGCTGAGAATGAACAGTTTATGAAGTGCCAATTGCAGCCTCCAGCTAAAGAAAGGCTCCCCAGGGCTTCAGGAGAGCTCTGGCTGCTACCAGACTTTATAATTATTTCCCACACTTTTCCCTATCCTCTCCTCCTTGTCCTTTCCCTTGTCTCTAACCCCTGCTGCCTAGGCAAGGTCATTGAACTTTAGTTTTATGTCAGTGGCATTTGGCTGTAGAAAGGATTAAAGGCTGAGAAGTGGTGAGACCAGGCGACAGTGCGGGAGATGGAGAGGGAAGGAATGAGAGCAGGCATGACAGAAAAATGGCAAAGCACGGGCTGGGCTTTCGGAGGAGGACATCCCTCTTCTCAGTAGGCAACAGCCAATGTGCAGGGCTGGATACAGACCTGCTGGGCATGGGAAAGGTTCACAAGAGAGAAACAGCCTCTGCAGAAATTTCTGGAACATTTAGTCCTGCTCCTCTGTGCCTCACATGGAGCATGATGTTGCAGCACTGAGAGCATTTCCCATGCCAGTAGGATTACAGAAGTGGAAGTTCGTCCACTTCTCCCTACCACATTCACCTTCTCCCTACCACTCCATGGTAGGGAGAAGGTGAATGCAGACAGAGAACGAGCAAAGAGCAAGATAAAGAGAGATAATGTACAAATGAAAGGCAAAATTAGCGCAGGTATGGGTTCCTTCTCTGAGTAAGCCTTGAAGACAAAGGGAGCCCTTTTCTTCTGAATCCCTTGTGGCAGAGCAGCTACCTCAGCCTCCCCAGGCACTTGACTTCCCAGGCAAAGCTTTTCATCCTGGCAAAACAACATGCAGGTCCCCCCACCCTTCGGTATGTGTGTGCTGGGAGTACACAGACGGGCTACTAACATTTGCAGCCGTAAATAACTTAGAAGCTGCTTTTAAAAACCGCAGGTTAAAGGATGAGGGCTGCCATGACGCACACAGAGGTTGAGATCAGAGGAGCAGCTAAGAGGGGTCAGGAGAAACAATGAATCCCCTTGTTCTGAGTCATATTTATGAGTGCTCCATTGCACCTAAAGTTCATATTTATTGGCTAGGCCATGGGGTTTCCCCATTTGCTCATCTCTTAAAATAACACCCCTGGTTAAAATTTCCTATAAAACACAGAAATGCTACAGCAGGCAGAACTTGTCAACCTTGACAACATTATTTAAGTTTGTGGGTGGGGTACACCAAGCAAGAGCTGGTTTGTGTTTTGTACTGAATTATGATTTTTTTTCTATACAAAACATGACTGTAATTTAAGTAGAAAAGGAAAGATTTTATAGCTCAGATCTCCACTCAGAAATTTCCTAGTTATTGAGAGATGCTCCAAGAGGTGAATTTACGTGTTTAGTTGCCAGTTCTTTTTGAGCAATTATTCTGGTGCAATAGATCAAGAACCTGGCTTTATTAACCTCTACTATACCACTTAATACACATGTGGTATATGAGGCACATGTGGTACCTCACCAAAATGTGGTTCTACTTTTTTTCCCACTGTAATTCAAGGGAAACTGAGGCAAAAATTATTAATGAGTCAGAACCTAGAAAACTAACCAGGAGAGCTAGTGCTGGTTCATGATAAGTATCTGTAGCTAATAACCAGTGACTTTGCAGAAGCAAAATTCCACATAATTCTCCTTTTCAAGGAGAATCAGGATGAGGAACAAATTTGAACAACTGAAATTTCTGTAAGGTTTATCTTTATCTGACTTAACAATATTACTTATTCAGACTCCATGAGAATGTCAGGGTCTTTTCCAATTTCGATGATTCTGTAATTATATCCCTTTGTTGACTGGGTCAATTAAATTAAATTATTGTTGTTTTAATTCAAAGAAATTTGACTGTAGTCAGATTAATGAAGTTAAATTCATATGATCTGGTAAAGGTGTACCCCTATTCTAGAGTAATTATTGTAAATTAAGAGCAATTTGGCTAGGCATATCCATTTAAAACATTTATTTTTTTTAAAAATAGAGGGGAAATACACATGGGTATGCAGCTATAAGATACTGCAAAACAATTTCAAGAATTCATTGTATTGGACTTTTTCAATTGTGAATGACATCAGTTTTGCATGTAGAGGTGTTAAATTTGTTCTGTCAAACAAGAAAATTCTGGGAAAATATGTGCTCTGTTTTGTTCAAGGCCTTAGAAAAAGAAGAAGCAGGGACACTGAGTGGGCAGGGACTCTGATCTTGGAGCAGTGGGCAGATGGTATCTGATGGCATCTGGTGCCTAGAGCCATGGGATTCTGGTAGCACAGTTTTCAAAAACACTAGTTGAGAAATTGAAAGGATGGGAGAACAGTAGTGTGGATAATATTGCTGTGGGAGCAAGTCCAAGCCCAGTGTACAACCCCATAACATCTGTAGTCTTTGAGGTAATTTATGATGATGGAGATCCAGAAGGAACATAGCTCTGGGAAGGTTGTTCCCAAGGTTAGCTCAGCTGGAATATTTGTCAAAAACTACAAGTCATAATGTGCTAGTGATCCCAAAGGTTAATCTGTTGCTCCTGACCTTGCTGCCTCATACATGAAAATTAAATGTATGCAAAGGTTTTGCAGTGAGTCAGTCCCACCCCCAGTCGAGTCAGAGAGTGAAATGTCACAGCAACCTAATAGGAAAATCCTGAAGAGCCTCAGATAAAGAATGAAAACAGTGTGCTTCTGTTTTCCAGTCCATAAAATGAGGATGGGCAAACAGTCCCGCGTTCATTTTCTCTTCTGTGCATTGTCATTCTTTGAAGTTGCAGAGGGCTGGTGTAGCTTTCTTCTTGTGTTTTACTCTGGCTGTGTGCTCTGTAAAATATTTTGCCTCTAAAAGCCTCACCACACCTTGCATTTCATCATGGTGACCTCAAGTGTTATTTTAGAAAGGGCTAAAAAAGGCTCTTCTATAAGGGCAACAAGTTTGCTGTTCTTAAAACAGACAGTTTACAAAATAATGGAAATGAAAAAGAGGCACCAGAATTTAAGCAGAAAAACTTAGATTTGTGTTCTGGTGTAATGAAGAGAGGAAGTGTGGCTAGCTTAGCTGTTGTTCTCAGAATATAGGTTTATGTCTCTCTGAGTCATGTGTACATGCATATCAGTCTGTGTGCATGGCTTTGTGTATGTAATATAGAAAGCATGTAAATCTCTGCAGTTTTAGTCACTGGAATTTTTTCCCCCTTAAATCATAATATTCTTTCCCATAAATACTGTGTGGCTTTAGCAGCCCTGACCTTTCAAGCTGCCTGTTTGGACCAGTGTTTATCAGATGACCATTTGACCTCCTTGTTAATTGTACTTAATTACATCCTGTTGTAACATTTTGAAATAAGGAGGAGAGTTTATGGATCTGCTCCAAAGACCTGAAGACTAAAACAGCAGCAGAATTCAGTGGTATGAGGTGCCCAGTAATCTTGTAGTGAGGGTAATGAGAGCTGTGGCTTGTCCAGTCGATGGCAAAATTAGGTCCTTAAACCAGTCCTTTTCCATTTAGGATCGTTGGTACTTCTGTGAATAAAATCACTTTTTTTTTTTTTTGTTCTGAGTAGGGCTTCTCCCCTCTGACTAACAGCTTGGATGTTTCTCCAAAGAGATCAAGAAAGGAGTGAGATATCAACAGTACTGCAAGGGCTGAAGTTCACATCTGATTATATAAAAGCCTCTGTTTCGACAAATGATATCTCTGTAGTTTTCCAAAATGTCACAGTTTCTTATGCTTCCGTAGAATTGCCAGTTCCCAGGAGTTTTTGAGACTGGTATAATATTTGCTACGAGATTTTCTGCGCATTGATGATTTATGAGCACATCTAAGGTTTTACTAAAGATCAGCAATTATCCCCTGCAGCTGCAGAAAAACAAAAATGAAAACAAATCAACATTCAGAAAGAGCTGTAGTTCTTGAAAATCGTCACTCTAAAGGCTCAGAAAGCAACTTCAAGCACTTTTTATTTTACAATGCTTTTCATATAGTCAATGGCTTTTGAAACACATGGCACTGACCATATCACTTCTCTTCTCACTAGTGATATGAGATATATATATATATACACATATATATATATGTTTCTTTTTCTAAGTAAGCTGTTGTTCCATAGCTTACTTTCCCCAAATTTGTAGTAAACTTGGTTTCCTAAAATTCATGAAGAAAAAGGGAATAGAAGCTAAACAATTACCATGACCAGGTGAAAATCTAGTCCCCAAATTTTAAGGCAAGGCAAAAGGATACACCTTCAATTTTGTTTTAACAGTGATAAATAGACATTGCAGAATGAAGTGCCATAAAAAATTAATTGTTTGTAGTGGTTAACTGCACATCATTATGGCATTATTGCAATGGTTTATCATCCAGCATGAGTCAAATTCTAGATAAAAAAGATAAGTTACTTAGGGCTGTACTGTGAGCTCTTTGCCTGATGCAGTACTGCCCATGGTTCTCACTGTGGACTGAACACTATTGTGAAAGCTAAAACTCTGTACTGTCTTTCATGTAGCAAAGGTTGAACCTATAGTTCAACTAGACACAACTGCTTTTACATAGTTAAATATTTTTTGTGTATTGATTTAAATTACAAGTTTATATGATTAAAAATAAAACAGAATTTGCTGGATGTTATAGTAAGGTATTCAAAAGATCATAATTTATAAATCAAATCCTCTTGAGTGTTAAACCCAAGAAATAGGGTTTTCTAAAATAGAAATTTTCTAAAATAGAAAATATACCTGAAAACATAAAACTAAATATGATTCAGGAAGGGCTGATTTATTTTTCAGAATTTTGAGAGGCAGTATAATGTGACACTATATAGTCTTGTATATCACAGTAATTTAAAATTATATATTATTTCAGAATAAAGTTTTTTCTTTAATTATTTGGTTATCTCCTATATTATATCCTATAGCTATCAATTATGGTTCTTCAAAAGGTGGGTTTTTCATCACTTCTTAAACTATTGAATTAATAATCATGTTTAATGAGGCTGTATATAATGAGATCATGTTTACAAGGACAAACATTTTTAGATATATCAAATTTTTAATTTAAGTAAGTATATCTTAAATATATTTATAATTTCATAAAATATGTGTACATATACATTTTTCTGTAGAAATATAGATATCTGTTAATGCAAAATCTAGAGGTGATTGATGCTGTGGAGTAAATTCTAAGACATGGTTCACAGAATATTCAGATCTGAAAGGGACTCATAAGAATCAAGTGCAACTCTTAAGTGAATGGCCCATATGGGGATTGAACCCCCAGCCTTGGTCATATTAGCACCATGCTCTGGTCAACTGAGCTAATCTTGAGGTCAATTAGTTCAAGTTCATGCTGCAATTCATTGGGTCAGAATGAAGAGAGTAATGTCATTAAGAATAGTAGCATATTGCCACTATTTTGATTGCCCAGCAGTTGTGTTCTGCTTCCTCCATATTTGCATGTATTCCTTATAAATACAAATATACAAATATGCAAAATACAAAAGATGTGCTTGTTAGAATGTGTGTGTGCACTGGAGACCTTGTCTAAAAGGCGTTCATCCCTCAACTGGAACCGGCACACAGGAATACTCAGGAACTGAAATCTTGGCTCCATGGGCACAGCCCCCAAACTAGTTATGACCTGTTCATGCTGTGCTTGCATTGCCATCTACTGCTGTACAGTAATGAAACTTCTTTTATTAACATATCACTAAAACATTAACATTACATCATTATATGAGTGAGATTTGCCACAAACTTCATTAAATCACGCTGCTTCTCCTTGTCTGCAGGTAGGGAGTATGTTTTCATGAAAAAGCATGTCTCCAAAAGATGAGACTGTGATGCTTCCAGATTGACAAATGGGGTTTTTTACTTTATAAAAAACTAAGCCTATCCCCAAAGATTAGAGCAGCTGTCACTTCCAAATGTAGTGGAAACACAGATTAGGACAAGAGTGGGCAAAGGTTGATCAGCTGCTGCAAAATGCATGTGAAATATTCTTAGTGTGTTGTACCAAAAAGATTGCAGGTCAGGTTCCCACTCCCTGCTCATTCTTACCTTCTGCTCAGAAAGACACACAAGTTTTGTCTGGGGCACATCAGCTCAGCAGAATACAAGCTCCAGGAGACCATCTTTGCTGTTCCAGAGAAGTGTTACACCAATAGCGTGATTGTAGACACCTCTACAATCAGCTTGGGTATTGTATTTGTAAATAACTGTGTGAGGAATATGAGAAATGCAGTCCCAGGTGGAATAACACTGAAAATGCAGAAATATTACAAGCATATCCACAGTCCTGGGCAACCAGATCTAGGTAGATGTGCCTGAGCCAGGAGCAGATGAGCTCCTCAAGTCCCCTCCAACCGCAGCCTCTCTGTGACTCTGTGACAGAGTAGCTACAAAGAAGGGGGACCTGACTCTTGTCTTGTACACTGACATCAATCACTGGGGTTTTTTTGGAGAGGAGTGATGGTCTTGCATCAGACAATTGTTGGATGAACAGTACTGTGTGCTCAAAATGTCATACTTTCTCTTTCTACTTTGGAAATTATTTTCTTGCTTGTTATGTCATTTGAGACTCCTGTGTCTCTCCCCCCAAGTCTGTCCTAAAGAACCAACTGTGAGGGATCACAACCTACTGTCATGTTAACTGGAGTTAATCTGAGCTCTTCACATCATTTGTGAAGATTATTTTTCCTTTCCTTTGGCAGTGCAGGTGTAATGCTGGATGGCCAACCCAGAGGTATTTTATTCACTGTCAGTGAGTTTCTGCCCAGAAAAAGGGTCAAAATTATCGTCCTCCTCATCTTCCTCCCATTTTCTTCCAGTGTAATGTCTGTGAGGGCCTGGCCCTGCTGTGCTTCTGGCCCCATTGCTCTGTTTCTCAGCACCACTGCTTAGGCTCTCCTAGGTGGGTCCTTGGTGTTGGACAACAGTAAGAGTGTGCAGGACAAACCTTCGAAACAAGGGCCAACAGATTATACAAGATGAAGCTTGGTCTCCTTACATTTTTAATTTTAAGGTGATGACTCAGTATAGTGATTAGCCCAGTATACATTTGTGCAACTGAAGTATAAATGAGAGGACTTCTGATTTTATTTGAGCCAGCTGACCTAATAACTAAGTACATGGCCTGTGAGCAGCTATTTTTTGCAACTGTATTTAATATCCTGTCTATAATATAGTCTAGCAAATTTTTTTGATTTCTTATATGTAAGGAAGCTTTCTTCTGCTCTCTAAATGAGATGCTCTTGAGGGCTTCCTTCCTTATCCTTGTTACAGCTGGACTGTTTTTGTGGAATGTTTGGTCAGTGTTAATGGGTATGGGTAATATTAAAATACTCAGATGTGATCTCAGAGTAAGCAGAAAATATTGCTTATCCAGTCATAATCAGTTTAGTGTGCAGACACAACTTCTATGGAAGCATTTCCAACAAATACCACAGCAGAAAATAGATGGAGTTTATTAGACAACATGCATGAATGGTAAATGGTAAGAGTGACTTGCCACCTCTGGCTGGAAGTGAGCAGAGGGTTAACGTGAGCAGAAGCTAAGGAGATGTGAGAAGATAGAGTGCACTTTAATGTTTAGCTTTTCCTCCCCTGCCAGTTGCCCTATGATGATATATGCCCTTTCACCCTCCTCAGAAGTTATGTTCCATCTGTATACTTTTACAGTGTCAAAACAGTTATAACTTACACCTATTTTTTGACCATTGGATCCCAGAGGTATAACTTTTGTTTCTGTTCAGTTGCAGCTGAACCCAAGAGGGATCTTTTTTTCTGTCATTTGTTAACCTTGAGGTTGTGTTGATCTGACATCCTGACTTTCACACACAGTCAGAAACCTGGCAATAATTGTTAGTTTTCTTTGTGATGATCTGTGATTATAGAAAAATAAAATTACAAGTGAGAAAAAATGGAAGTCTATTGACAGATGGTATCAAAATTTACTGGCTTTGCCAAAGGTGATGCAAAATGGACATTGAAATCATTGAAAACAGCAGACAAAATTAGCAACCTGAGGCTTGGTGGTGTAAGGATTAGCTAATTTATCTATGCATTAGCTCAGAAATACGTAATAGAGAGCTCTTTGATGAGTTCTATTTTTTCCAAGTAAAGATTTATTTATCACTGACGAAACTGAAAACAATCAGAAATCTAGTAGATTGAGATTACCATATGTATTTGTGATTGGAGTGTCTTTGTGACGCAGTATGTCTTAAAACAACAAAGAAACCACAGGGTCCTTACTTATTAAAGATTAAATAGCACATATGTGCAGTTGTATCTTTTGTTACGCTTTGTGCTACAGCTGAACAACTGGAGTGAAAGATTTGCATTTGTGAGGTTGAAAGATACAGTGCATTATGCTGTCAAAACCATCAGAAAAAGGAGATTTTGAGGAATCACACTGCCAACTATCTTTTATGTTAGGATTGTGATAATGCACAAACTTAGACTCTCAGAGTTCTGTTCACTTCTAAAACTCAATCTCTTTGTCTGGTTACTTCTCCTCTTGTATTGGCCAGGTTCAAAGCAGCATAAGAAAAGCAGGGTGTTGCTTTCCCACTTATTTTGTATCAACAACAGAAAGCCTTCCAGCATTTAATTATTATTAGACCAGCTGCAGCACAGCACTTGTTTTGACTTGTTGAGCAAGTGCATTTGACTTGGAAGAAGAGTAAATTGAATGAATAACACATGTTTAGCAATGAAATTTTAAACAAAACATTGGCTATTGAATGAAGACCAGCAATTTCATTAAAACTTCTATTTCACTCCATATTTTAATGTAAAGTAACAAGAAGATATCATGGGTAATCTCAGTGTCCAGATCACCTGGGAGATTATGTGTGAGAAAGCTAAACCCAGTTATGCCTCTTTGATTGAGGCACTTCTTTAGGTATCTGCTTATAAAACTTGCTGGCAGGCACTGTTACATGGTTTCTGGGAACTCTTTCCTTCTCATGGTGAATGCTGGAAGCTTTTAACTATTAATTGAGTTATAATTCTTAAAATAATTCATGAAAAAAAAGAAACTTATCCTTTTACATATTCACTTATATTCTGACATGGGTCTATAACTTTAATTATTTACCTGGGTACTGTCTTCACTTATTAAAGTGAAAACATTGCATGTATATTTTGAGGGGATTAGAAAGTAGAAATCACATAATTTGAAAGTCCACCTTAATAATATTTTAGTCTTTACACTATTTGGAGTTTTTGAAATGTGTGTTTTGTTAATTGGCAAGGATCTATGAAATCTTATTGACTACAATAACAAAATGAAGAGATGAACATTCTCATAGTAGAACAGCACTCTCAAAAGTGCATTACATCAAAAGATGTAATACTAAGTGCTTGAAATGCATTTCTTTGTGGGTTAAAGAAAGAAAACCAATAAGTGAAATATGTGCTTCAAAAAAAGATAGGCAATGGGGTTTTTTTGTTGGTTTGATTTTTTATTATGCTTTCTCTTTTCCTTCTTGCTCTAGATCCTGTTGCCATTGTTGAAGGTTTTTTCATTGGCTTTATTTTGATTTGAATTACTATGCAATTCATACAGTTCAGTAAGTCTGTTTGATTATAAAAGGGATGCTGAACCACTAAAAATTTGGATTCAATAAATAATATTTCATTTATTAAAACTGTCACTAACTGCACAGTATTTCATCAAACAATTTTCAAACTGCCGCTAATATTGGTAAACAAAATAGGAAAATGTTGCTCATTGATGTCAGTAGCTGACCTGAAAATAAAGAATTTAGTGAAATAACTCTAAATTTACAGCAGTATATCTAGCTTCTGCATATGACTGATCAAACTTTATTCTTTGTGTTTTGAAAAGAAAGTATGTTTCATGTGAAAGTAATTTACATTATTATTTCAAAATCACATCTGTAAATATATAATTACTTTAAATACAACCAATATAATAATAATAAATGGAGAGAAACTCAAATAAAAAGTACTGCAATAAATCAGTTTTTAAGAAACAGAACTGTTGCAATGAAAAAAATAAATTTCTCCAGACTTGCCCTTTCCAATTAAGTGAAATCCCCACTGATAAAGGAAATAGCTTTGCTCCAGCTGGAAGGGGATCTGAATGTAGATTAAGTTTCTGACAATGACTTTCATGTCTAAGATAGGGTATGTGTGGAATGTAATTTTGGGGACTCCTATTTTCAACCTCTGCCTACATTTTTTACCTAAGATATCACAGAATCATAGAATCATTTATATTGGGAAAGGCCTTTAAGATCATTGACTCCAAGTATTAAACATTCACTGCCAAGTCCACCACTTTGAGGGCTTCATTCTGCTCCCTGTACCTGTCTTCAGCCTCAGGGAGCTGGCACTCAGAGAACAACTGGCCCGGCTTTATTAAAGAGTGAAACAAAAAAGGCATTAAGTACTGCAGCCTTTCCCTCATCCTTTGTCACTGTTTTTCCCCACATCCAACAGAATGGAAATTCTCCTTAGCACTCCATTTGTTGCTGATGTATTTACCTTTTTATTTAACCTTTTTATTGTGTTTTAAGGCAGTGCTCAGATTACATTATAGTTGGGCTTTGGCCCTTCTAATTTTCTCTCTGCATAACCTCATGACATCCTTATAATCCTTCTGATTCCCTGCCCCTTCTTCCAAAGTGCATAAACTGCCTTTTTTTTTCTGATTTCCAGTCAAAGCTCTTTGTTCAGGCAGGCTGCTTCTCTTCCCCATTGGCTGGTCTTTTGGCGTGTGGGGACAGCCTGCTCCCGGTCTTTCAGATTTCTCTTATGAAGGATGTCCATCCTTCTTGGACTCCTTTGCCCTTCAGGTCTGCCTCTCAAGGGACTCTGCCAACCAACCTGCTAAACAGGCCAAAGTCTGCCCTCAGGCAGGCCAAAGGAGCAGTTCTGCTGAACCCCTACCTCCCTTCTTCAAGAATTAAAAACTCGATTAAAACTCCATAATTTTGTGTTTGCTGTGCCCAAGAGGCCTCCAACTATCACATCACCCACCAGTCATTCTCTGTTCACTAGCAGCATGTCCAGTGGGACACCTTCCCTAGCTGAATCCCTCACCAGCTGTGTCAGGGAGTTCACTTCCATGCATTCCAGGAACCTCCTAGACTGTTTTTTCTCTGCTGTGCTGTATTACCAGCAGACATCTGGTAAGTTGAAGTCCCCCATGAGAACAAGAGCTGGCGATTGGGAGACTTCTCCCAGCTGCTTGTAGAGCATTTCATTTGCCTCTCCATCCTGGCTGGATGGTCTGTAAGAGACTCCTACCAGGATATCTGCCATTTGCCTTCCCTCTGATTCTTACCTATAAACACTCAATCCAGTTGTCACCATAATTAAGTTCTAGGCAATCAAAAGATTCCCTAACATATAGGGCTGCCTCACGGCCTCTCCTTCCTTGCCTATCCCTTCTCAAGTGTTTATAGCCATCTTTAGCAGCACTTCAGTTGTGCAAGCCATCCCACCACGTTTCTGAGGTGACAACTACTTCGTCCTAGATGGAAGGCATGCAATGGGGAAGCTTTGTAGTTAAAACACTCAACTGAATGATTATGTGTAAATGGTAAATGTCTAATGTCAAATAATAAAAAAAAAAATCAGACGTGGGAGCAAAAACTCATTTCATTCTCATTTTGGCCCTCAACCTGTGCATTTCTTCTGTGGAATGGCTCAGAATGTCCCATTGCTGGGCTACTGGCATCCTGGCAGTTAGGATACAGTCACTGAAATCAGCTGATAAGGATTGAAATGTCCTTTGAGCAAGGACTATCTCAGTCTGATTTTCTGGAGCTGCAGTGGACCAAAGGGGAAATGTAAATAAACTCCTTTGCTCTGTTTACTGGCTGGTACAAGACAGTTGACCCTTAACAAACAGAATTGTCTCTCCACTGACTGTGTCAGGCAGCCATCTCTTGTGTACAAAGCAATGCTTTAAGGACAGGTGACTACTTTTCTCAATTTCCACGTCCAATTAAAAATAGATTCTCTGAGTTCAGATCAGGAAACAGCATTCTAAAAAGCAGTAAACCTAGTAAAGCAGTAGTGCTTAGAGAAGTAGAATCATAGTCTGCTGATTTTTTGTTTTTTAATCACCACTTTTAGAAGTTATTTTTCTTCATTCTTGGACTTTAAAAGTCCACCTGATTTAAAACCTTTTCTAGAAGACTGTAATCCTCATTCAAAGGCCAATGAGCAGAATGAATTGGCTCCCACTTACTTCAATATTAATTAGATTTTACATTTTTAGGACTTCCTGGGTGCAAAGATGAAAGTTATGCCTGCCTAGATAAAGTGATTTTCTAAAGTTGATATTCGTTTTCTACAAGCCAGAAAAGTTACAAAGCTTAAAAATATCAAAATATATATTTTAGAATCTGTAATCTGATCTCTCTTCAACTGAGAATGACATTCTGATGAATGTCCTTAACTTCTTTCAGATGCACTTCATTAAAATATTTACACCTAGCATAGCTGTTTTGTTTTGGCGTTTTTTTTTAACCCTGTATGCTTCTCCAGAATCACTTTTCACCTTTCCACACACCCCAAAAAACATTTGTTGCCTTAATTTTTGAAAGGTGAGTCACCCTAAACAGTCTCATCTATGATACTGGAATTTGAATGAGAGAATGGGGTAAGCAGCTATTTGATGTCTGTCTTTTCACAGTAGCACAATAGCTAATTCCTAGGGCCTCTGACCTTTCAGTGTCCTGTAACAGAGTACTTGCATTAATCTGTTGCTTATCTGTCACCTACCACATTTGATATTTCCAGTCTCTGCTTTCAATTATCAGTCATTAGAGGCAGCACTGAGTAATTTCAGGAGAAAATGCCTGGAACCTTTGACCTGTTTTGGTCAGATAACCACAAGAGTTCAGTGTAGATAAACTATCATTTCATTATATTCAAGATGTAAATGAGTGTCGTTTGTAGTGCATCAGCTTACTGTAAACTTTATCACCTTGGAGTGATTAAAACTGACTGGTTTACTTAGTACTTATACAAAGAATTTAGAGTCAAACAGTGAAATTCAGTGAGATTAGTGTAAATGACCCTTTATAGTTACACAGATCTGTAAGACCCTCAATTTTGCCTTGGGACATATATTTAGTAGTTAAAAAGTGACATTAATTTGATTAGTTAGGCTTCACTGTTTGTGAATCCAGTTGGGATCCTGGGATGTTACATAGTAAAATCAGCTCATTATAACATGTCTTTCAGCATGTCTTTGGTTTGTTACCCATTTGCCAAAGCCGCTTTCACTTTGTCTACGTGTCAGAGCCACACACCAACATCTTCAGGAAAAGTGAAGCACATATCAGTGTGGAGCTAATCACTAACGAAAGAGCACATCTAATAGTCCCTCATGCACTATGACTTAAACTCATTGCTAGCAGTTTTTATATTTTTTAAGCCACATAAGTGCTTTGGGTGTTTTTTCAGTTGTTCTTCCCTTCCCCGCTCCCCCCCCACCATGTCCCCCATAAAATAAATAGTTTTGTTAATGAAAATCAGCACATGATATTGTCTTTTGGTGTAAAAGAAGACCTCTTTTCCAAAATACCTTTTTCCTGTAAATTTAACTTTTTTCTTCTTTGAGTTGGATTTAGTGTTAATACAGCGTGAATGTTTTGTCAGTTTGCCACATGGATGGAAAATATCATTCTTTCCCATCTTACACACAGGTGTTTGTGATATTCCCCTGAGCCGTGATTTGTCTGATGTAGCTGTAGTGCTGCATATATTAATTTCAGGTATAAAAATATCATTTTTAAAAGTCAATGCTAAGAATCCTAACCATGAGAGCAAAGGAAGAATTTTTTTTTGTGTAATCAGCATTGACCCTAATATTCTACTTATTTTTTACTTAGAAAAATTATATTCCTCCAATGATTAAAAAAATAGTTACTAATTTTCTGGTCAACTGGTTTTTAGATGCTGTGATTTGTCACACAGAAATGCATTTTGGCAGATGTACTGGGCAGGTCTGGAATGACATGAGAACATTTTGAAAGGATCGAATACATGAAAATCTTAAACTGTGTTTTTCAGGCTGCCAGTGTTGAAAAGCTCTTGCCTGTGAAATAAAAATATTTGAGAAATTATGCCTCCCTGCACTTCATGCCATTTCAGCAGGACAAAGGACCTGACAGATACCCTACTGAGCATTCAGTCTCGCCTGACAAGGCATTTATTAGATGCAGAAGGGACCAGGATTTGTGTATTATTTTCAGTAATAAAATATTCAATATCGTTAAATAATATTTTACTTTTAAAACTTGGCTACCATTCTAACCATTGGTCATTATTGTAACATCACCATCACCACTTTTTTGCAGTCTGCTATATGATGCAAGACTTAAAGTTGTCTACATTTGTATACAATTTTTTTTTTTTTGCTATACATTGGCTGATATAAATTTGCAGATAGACATTCTGGATTCACTGCAAGGAATGGGACCTCCTTGGACTCGGGGTGTTTTTGCAGTGTTGTTCAGTGCCTGTTTCCTACAGCCCTTCACTTCTGCACTCTGTTGCTACTCTGAAGTCCTGGCCTGCCTGTAAATGCTGTCTCGAACCAAAGAAATTTTGAACTTGTGTCCCTTTCAGATCACAGTGCTGCATCTTCCTTGGTATATACGTGGAAACACAGATAAGTACTATCTGTGTGAGTTGTAACAATTAATTTGGGGCCCACCAGAAAGTGGCTATCAGTCTTCTTTCAGCAGTTGTGAGTGATCCTGAGAGATCCACTGATACTATTAGGGGTAGTGTGGAGGTTTCTGTCCAAACTACAACATATTTGGAAGCAACTACTGTTTCTAAACTGATGTTACTAATTAGAAAGTACTTGGTAGAAACTAGAAAAAGAAGTTTCAAACCAAAATAAAAATCAATCAGTCCAAGAGTAGTGGCATTTAAACCTTTTATTCAGTGTCTAATTATTCAGTAATTATACATAATGAGTAGTGCTTAGTTAGCCATGTGTGCTGGTAAATACTTATTGAAAAAATACTATCCAGAGACAGCAGAAAGGTTAGCGCTACACTAAGTCTGTCTTAAATATATTTCTCATTTGAAGGTTATTGACGTATCTGTTCCATGACAGTTTTGAAATGCTCAGTTATAACCTCAGAAACTTGCAGCAGACTCTTTGTACTAGAAAAAACCCTCCAGGCTCAGTGCTTTTGCATATGCTAATCTCTGCCAAGCTCCTCTGAAATGAAAGGCTTTACACGGGTATTTAAAAAAAAAAGCAAACAACTCCCAAACCTTAAGTCAGGTCTCTGTATGTATCTCACGGTTTAGAAGCGGGCAGTGGAGCTGCTAAATAGACTGTATCCTGTTTCTCTTCAGTAGCAGCCCATTCATCTTCAGGTATAGAGCAGCCAGTTTACATGCTTCTGCTGCTTTTCTGCTTTACTTTTTCTACATAGCATTTGATGGCAAACCCATGTAAGCTAAATACGCACTTGAGCCAAGTAAACCTCGCAGTTAGCAGACAATTTTCCTTTTGTCAGCCAGGAGAAAGTTCATTTTCACTGAAGATAAAGCGTTCTTATAGCCTATATATTTTATTTTTGGTGGTTCTTAAGGCAATACAGACTTGTATGTAAAAAAAAAATAAAAGCTAATGAAAGCAAGGAGAGTTTACATTTTTGAAAAGGTGACAGGGAAGTACACTGAAAAGGACTAGTTACATGACTACAGGTGACTTAACTGCTAACTATGGCTCTGAAAATAGTGTTAAATACTTTTTGTTCAATTATCTCACTTTTATTATGTCCATAACTATACCCTTATATGGCAAGCCCAAAATGATTTTTTTGCCTTTTAGTGCATTTCTGTTTTGTAAGACAACATATGCATTATAATAATTCAGATATGTAGGTTTATATATAAAATTATATAATTATATGTGCATACATGCAAACACATACATTATGTATGTAGAAAAAATTGTTTGGGAGAGATGTATATATGAGCATGTAAGTATAGATATTGTAATAATTTACACATTATTTATGCATGTAGCATTTAGTAATGCAAATGTGTGCTTTTTCAGAACAGACATTGTTCCTCCCTCAGATCTGAGAACTAAAATGCAATAAAAGAGCTGGGGTTACAGGAGAGGGTGTTTGGGGAAGCTGAGTGCAGCCATAAATGTTTAGTTGGTTATCTAAACTAAATCCCAACTCTGAGTTTTAGACTTTGTCCACCATCAGTAAAACAAAGCACATATGTCACGAGGCAGGTAGAACTTTTCCAGGCCAGAGAAATTCTGTCTTCCCACGGAGCACAGCTTATTCATAGGTCAATGATATGTTGTATTCTGTGGAAGTGGAAACCATGGATCATTTTCCTTTCCACATCCTTAAAATCTGAAGTATTAATCCCATAAGGCGATCATCAGCCAGTACTATGGCCTGTAGTTTCCGTTGTCACATCAAAACTTATATTCCATTGCAAAAGTTGCTCCTAACTCAGAACTGCAGCAGACAATGGAAATAGACCCAAACCAGTTGTAAATTAAAATCCTCTGGTTTGTTCCTCTTAAAATTCTGTAGAAACCTCAATTAAGCAATCACTGCATCAATTTTAAATTGTGGCAGTATCAGAAGCAGTGGGAGCTGCACCTGTCTACCAAGAACAGGTTTGAGGGGACTTCTCAGGCCAGAATTGTACAACCTGTGCTGCTGGGGTGCCAGAACCACTTGGCCCTGATCCACAGTTCCTTCTTCTGACCACTGCAAACATGACGTGCATGCCATTAGGGTACAACTTGTGTTAATTTATATGACTTAACTGCTTCTTAGCTATTTAGTTGTTGCAGTGCACTTTAGTACCACTTTTATTATGTTAAACGGAAATGAGCTGCATTCCTCTCATCAGCCTGGTTATTACAGGCAATTAGTGTTTTCCAAAGTCATCTATAGGTCTGACATTGCTTTTGCTGTACTTATGGCTACACTGACGTCCTAAATCCTTTCACAGCTTTTAGTTTGTCCATATTTCTAGTTACTTTACAACATGCCCCCTTTCAGCTTTTTTTGATATTCTTTCCACTCCAGCTTCTGGAATTTATATAAAAGCCACTGAGGTTTTTTTCCTTTTGAACTGAAGATACTGGGCTGGTGGAATTTCCTTTAACTGGAAGTATGTCTGGGCTTGTGGTTTTATTATTTGCACAGTTTTATATTGTCATGTTTGTTAACCCCCAAGCAGAGGGAATACTCCATTAATCATGGGAAATGGGCATTTGTTTCATATCTTTAATTTACATTCAATTCTTTTTCTCACAGTTGAAAGGGACAAGGACTTCTCCCACCACCGAAGGCACTACAAAGAATTCCGCTTTGACCTTACTCAGATCCCTCACGGAGAGGCAGTGACAGCCGCCGAATTCCGGATATACAAAGATCGGAGCAACAGCCGCTTTGAGAATGAAACCATTCAGATTAGCATCTATCAGATCATCAAGGAGTATCCCAACAGGTACTCCCCCGGCATGGACTCATCCCGTGTTGATTGCCATCCCACTTGCCTGTCTTGGTAGGGAGGCAATAATCCATCACAGGCGTACACCTGACAAGGCACCGCTGCTACCACTGTGGCTTGTGCAGTATTCATTCTTAGGCCACAGCAGCAGACACTGAACAAGAATAAAACTTGCCTTAAATGTAAATATTCCAGGTTTATGTCCAAGCTCACCAACTAATCTGCCCATGCACAGAGTGGGTGAGGTTCATGTTCTCAGCGAGCAAATGGTGGAGTCTCATGCACAGTCTAAGTGCCTAGATTTGGGAAATGCACCATTTGCTGACACTGAGGTACTACAAGCCAAGATTCACTTAGCTGCTTAAAGGCAGAAAGATTTTCTAGCTTTGATTACTTTTGAAGAAGTATGGCTTTTGTGCTTGTGTTTGACAATTCTGCAGAAGGTAATTAAAACATAAACTTAATGCATTAACTTTAACATGACATGTGCATACTTAACACATGCTGCTCACTGTAACTGAAAACTAAAACAAATCACAGAATCATCTAGGCTGGAAAATATCTTTGAGATTGAGTCCAACCATAAACCTAACACTGCCAAATCCACCATTAAACCATGTCCCTAAGTGCCACATATGATGTTGCACATGAGCAAATCCCTGAATTTGAGTTTGCAGAGCTCTGTGTATGACATGTTTCCAAGACTCTACAACATCTCAGTAAATTAACAGATTTCACCAGGCCAAGTAGCTAAATACCTGAAAATTATGATTGAAAATTAGTATCAAATCCAAGATGCTTCTGAAAAAGCAACATAGACCCAAAATATAGGGATTGAAATTAAATTAGTTTATGTCTTTTCTCAGAAAAGTGGGGGAAAAGAAGTTCTGTTTTAAGATAAACAAAAACTCCCTTCATCTTGGAATTGATTTCTAAGCCAGGAAGGTTTGGCAAAATCAAAGAAAATGTCAGCTTAAACTTGCAGAGTATTCTGGAGGAAATAAAAGCCCCATCACAAGTTAGCTTGAAGGCTGGGCCAGAATTCAAATGTCTTTTCTGCCCACAGAACCTTGAGCTTGTACCCTCCAGGTCAGATCTCTGGACATCAAGTTATAAAATATTTATGGCTATAAATAGGGATTCATTTTATACCAATGGGATCAACAGGAGAGAATGCACTCATCCTTAAACAACACTTTTCTTTAGGTATTCTAGAAATCCTTTCTAAGGATTTCTTAGTAAATTTGGGGATGAAGAAAAAAATGTTTTGGGTTTTTTTACCTTTATCTTCAGCTTCCCAAAAATTCTTTTGACATAGGTTCTAAAATACTTCTTGGAGGAAGGAATAAAGCAGGAAGAAACAAAGCACATCTTTTTAAAGAGCACGGGTCAAGGCTAAGGTGATGAAAGCTCTTCACCTGAGAACTCAGATTTTTTTTATGAACTAATGGGAAAAGTTAGCTGTTCTAATACTTCTGATGTTTTCTTTTTAAGTTTTGGAATATTTTCACAGTAGCTGGTTTGCATTCTATTTCAGAGAAAGAGAAACTGTTTACCACTCTGTTGAAAATCACAGTTAATATTATCTGACTTGTTCAAATGACAACTGCCTCTGTGAAGGCATTAAGCAATGCTTTTGATTTCTTTCAATGCATAAACAGAAATGTGTAAATGCTTTATATTTGCATTTACAATTATAAAAGCCCCATGTCCTCTAATGGAAGCACAATGCTAAAAGGAGGAACAGGCAATGATGTGCCATGCATTTGATTTCACCAGTGTAACTGCAGAAGCTTCAGACGTAGACTAAGTGTTTCTCCCCTATTGTTGATCTTGACAGTTTCTACTCATATGTAGAGATATTATAGGCAACTGCCTCAGTGGAACAGTTTGGGAGAAGACCACAAGCTCTTCACTGTTCAAATTAGAAACAAGAAAATTTTTCCACAAGTCTCTTGCTGTCTCCAGGCAGAAGAGACCCCAGGACAAGCTCCCAGGATTTTTTTTCCCAACAAAGCCACATCTTTTGCTTTTGGGCTCAGACTTCACTTGTGATTTTCTTGACTTTGTCACCTCAGGTTTGTTCTACATAAGCACATTAGGTTTTAGGTGCAAAATTTTTAGAAGCTGCAACTACAGAATGGGAGCGTGAGAGAGCTGTGAAGATGGGGAGGCACTGGGATATGTTACCTTCATAAGTTGTGAATGCCACATTCCTAGAAGCTTTCAAGGAGAGGCTGGATGGAGCTTTGAGCCACAGGTCCTAGCGTAAGGTGTCCCTGCTCATGGCAGGGGGTTGGGACTTGATGATCTTTGAGGTCACTTCCAACGCAAACCTCTCTCTGATTATATGATTCTGTAATATCCCACAGTCCTTACTAGTGACATTCCACAGAAAAACTGCTTCTCCACCCTTTGCTTTGACCAGGAATTCTGCAATCCCAAACACAGTCCTGCTGTGCTTTCAGGCAAGGAATGCCCAGAGTTCAGGGTTTCCAAGTTGCATACTAAGGATTGCGCTGTAATCTCGGGCATTTTTCTGTCTCTGTGGCAACATGGCTACTGAAGTGTGTGTATTTAATTCCCTTGGAGTTTGCTGAAGTTTCAGTCTTTGGGACTGAAGTTTTCTATGCATGGCCCATAGCAGGCTGTCTTCCTGTGGAGCCCCACCATGGACTCCTACCTGGGTCTTTTCTCAAGGCAAAAGTAAATATTGTCCAACATGCCAAATTTTTGTTCATGATTTGGTGGCAGCTAGCCACTAATTCACGTAAACTCTAAGGGCTCTTCCCACATCAGGGAATGCTCAAGTGGCAGTAAGATACAAAAGCAAGTTTCCAGAATGAGGCTATGGGTAAAACAGCATTATTGGGATGGTCTATTACACTGTAATGGTTATTTGATCTGATCAAGAACTGTTCTGGGTTTCAAGGAACAAAGAGATGGTTTGCTCCACCTTTACTTCCTTAAGGGTCTCAGGAGATGTGGAGCTTCCTAGATGTTCTGCCTTCAGACTCTTTGCTGAAATTCTTGACTGTGGTAGCATTTCTCCTTTAGAAAACTGATCCCTGGGGACCAGACTGAAATCACTAAACTTAAACAACCTCTGTAAAGGTAAAGGCAATCAGCTGTATTCTGCCTGAATGTATTCACTGTTACATTTTGGGCTATTTATGACATAATGCCTTAGGTTTTTATTAGGTGTTGTGGACTATATTTTAAATAGAAATAATTTTTAAAATTCAGCCAAAATTTGCAGCTGTTTTTCATTTTAAGTGTGATTGCATAGAATAAAGGAGAATTTTAAAATTAAAAATGTCCCAAAATATGATGAGAGGTTTGAATGAATAACTAATGGGGGAACCCTGATCCCAGAGCTCCTGCTGCCTTCTCAGGGTCTGGTTTTTACCCTGTATCTGTATCAATTGTGGAAGAAGTTGTTATTTTCCCAATTTTTTTTCTCTGTGTTTTACGGACTTTGAATTTCTGTAGTAACATGCTGTTATGAGGGCTAAATTATTAGTATTGGTCCAGATACATTTTGTCCATTCTTCTGTGTGTCCTCAAGAATCAGTTCTGGTTTCCTCTAGGTAACCCCAACTCATTTTCATTTCATTTATTGTGTTAATGTGTAAGAGCAATCTGTCTCTTTAAAGTTTATTGCCTTAGCCAGATCACTATACTTGTAGGGAGACAGACAAGTAATTGACATATCAATACCAAAGACACTTTAGTTTGGGTTTTTGCTGCAGTACAAAGGAATAAAGTCACATTGAGGAAAAACTTGTCCTTCACAGGAATTTCTGGACTGGACCATTAGTAGTGCCTTATTCTGATTTGGCATGGGGAACATTGTGATTTTTGAGAACATTAAGTATCAGTCCTGGATTTGGAATGGAAAGACTCTATATGAGAAAACAATTATGTATTCTAGGAGGAGAAAAGACAAGTGTGGAATTACATCACTGTGGAATTGTAGTATTTTATATTCAAAACACTTTTCCAGTTTTATATTAAATCTTCTGAGTGATGCAAAAGTATTTCTAAATAAACATCTCAAAGGCTATTACAGTTGGAATTAAACTTTTCAGGTTTAAAGTTCTGATAAAACTACTTATTAGAGAAAAAAGTTGGCATTTAAGACTCCAGAGAGTACTATTTATGAGCTTGTGGTACGTTGTTAATTTGTTCAGTTCTAGCGTAGCAGGTCAGGCTCTTTTGAATTGTAAGATTTTCTTCATGTTAACTCCAGAGGGGGAATGTAGGTTTTCTCCTTGTGTGGTCATTAGCACAGTCCTACTACAATGGAAGTGATAAGAGCCCAGCAAAAGGTTATCCTTTAACAGAAGAAAAACTAAAGGTGACTTGAAAAAAGGCCCTTTCAATTATTTTTTTAAATTACCTTCCTTTATAATTTCTGAGCTCTTTAGACTGATTTTGCAGATATATCTCGCATGAAAGTAAACATATGCTTGCCATCGTTCACTTGGTCTTATTTTCTTCATTATTTAGCAACCACAGTTTCAAAAGGTGGACTTGATGCTTTTTTCAGTATCAGACCTTCTAGGTGCATTTACTGTGTTTAGATAAGACAGGAACTTTCTAAGATGTCATTGTGATTAAGCACTGTAAGAATACAGTCACAAGACACTAGCAATTTTAAATCCACTTTTTCACACAAAGCCTGTTCTTTCTGTCTGTCTTTCCTCTTTAAGCAGGAATTCATTCTGTCTGTAAGGCAAAAGTACAATTCCCAGGTCTGTGTGAGCCAAGTCCGCCTTTAGCTGACTTGTATAGTAAAAAATTAGAATAAACATTTTTTTCTTGTATCTTACTGTTTTGACTACTACTTATGGCATAAAAAATAGTTTTCTATAACTATAGATTTAGGTTTAAAAGGTTAAATGGTGGAAACAGTTTTTAATAATGCATGCTGCATTGTAGAAGCATGTAAAATGAAACTGATGAGAGTTAAATATCTTGGGTTTAGTCTGGTCATTGTAGTAAATTATTTGTAATACAGATGATGATCTGGAACCAATTGTGTCACGAGATATGTGGAAACAGAACAAATAAATGACCCATGCTAAAAATTTAGTAACACAATTATACTAACTCCCCTGAGCAGCCCTTCTGAATTACTGGAAGATTTCATGGGAACAAATTTGAAAATATGCCAGGGAACTAAGGGTTAAAATGCAATAATTATATTATTGAATAGATATGTAATTTCTGCTTTGATATAGAGACTTATTTTCTAAACATCTGTAGTAATAGGAAACGGTCTGAACTGCCATCTCTTCATGTTTTGTCATAGGATACAGCTGCCATCATATGTTATTAACAACAGATCTTTTTAGCAATGCTATGCCTCTGGGTTTCAGTTGAAACTGGAAAGTGATTTTGAATTTTTTTTGTCTTTTATGCTGAAAAGTTTATAAAAGTGAATCTTCCTGAGACATTCTAACATTGAAAGATGGATTTTTTAAACACAGCCTCAATTATGTTTTTCATGTAGTTATATCAGGAAGTTGTATTTTTCAGATTTTCCAGAGCTATAGCTTTTACATGCTGAAACTCATTTCAGAAAGGCCTCTTAGGGGAAATACCTGTATTATACTTAACAGCTACTTGTTAGCTACAGCACAAGCTGTACTATGTCATAATGAGGCTATGTCAAAGGATTGTTAATTTGGACTCCAAGAAGTTATTGTCAGCAAGAAAATTAGGGACAAAGGTAATAATATTTGAATGCCTTAACTCTCTATTTTCTTTAACTTAGGGATGCAGACTTGTTCCTGTTAGACTCAAGAAAGGCTCAAGCTTCTGATGTGGGCTGGTTTGTCTTCGACATTACTGTGACCAGCAATCACTGGGTGATTAACCCGCAGAACAACCTGGGCTTGCAGCTCTGCGCTGAAACGGGGGACGGTAAGATCCAAACTATAGATCACAGTGACATGAGTCCTCCTGTCAAACCTTGCTAGGACGTTTTTCTGGTTGGGTGTTTTTTAACTTGACTGGGTGACAATTCACTGAGAGTTTATAAGCAAATAACACAAATCTTATCCTGCTGTTGATGTGGTCTGCAAATTTTCTATTGTTTTTAATTCTGTAGAATATGTCAATTATAAAACAAACTGGATCAAGTGAAATTGTGTTCAGGATAAGAGCTCCTACATACAAAATTAAGTTCCATTTTAATGTTCTACCACTGATAATTACATCCAGGAAAATTTGCAGAAATTCTTGGGTTGAAGCATGGAGAAAGTTATAAAATAAACCTCAGAGCCGTTCAGAAGGTATAGCAGCTGTTGATACTGATGTTGAAGAAAGGTTATCAACAGGGTAGTGTGGCAATTGGTTTTCTTTAATTTGAAAAAAAAATTATGATTTTTTTACCTTGAAATGAGTTAAAAATTTGAAATCTTGAAAATTCTGGTTAGCTGAAAAGTAGAAAAAACCATTATCAAAACTGAAGTTTTGAGCTGTGGGAGTTTTAGTACAAATTTATTGGGCTACTGCATTATTCATAGTTATGCTCCTCATTAAATTTGAAAATGCATCTCAATGCAAAACAATATTTTTAGAAGAAATGTTCTTTACTTAGACTTCTTTAGAAACTAATAAAAAGAGACTTATATACTGTTTTTTCTGTGATGGTTCACTTAATCCATACCACTTTACAAGCAAACTCAGATTTAACTCTTTTTGTCAAAAAGCTTTTTATGTCAGAGGTCAAGGGATCTATGATGCCAGTTAATCTAAACCTTAGCTGACATAATGTTAATGAGTAGCAGAAGAAACCCTGGTGTAAGGATTAATATTTTTTTCTTCTTTGTTCTGGCTACATTTTCTCATTTGTTTTGATCTAAATTCTCCCTCAGGCTCAGCTGGGCTGTGAACAAAGCGTCTCATACTTTTTCAGCAAGTGCCCTGGCTGCCGGGGAGTTATGCAAAAACTGTCCTTTAGGCACGATGCTTAAAAAGAGAGCTGGCAGGCTTGCACCAAAGCTCATGGCCATTTCATCTAATGTTACCTTACAGTCAGAGTACAGTCAGTGGACAAGGGGGGCACCAATGCAAAGCAGAGCACGCTGCTGCCTTCACCCAGCCCTCAAAGGCACCTCTCCTGGGCCTGGGCTGCATGAGGAGTAGATCTCTCAGGCAGCCTGGTTTAGTGAGGCCGTTTTAAAGCTCTCACAATTCTGGGGAGGTGACACCTCCGTCAGGAATCCAAATTAGGTGGGCTGGCTTCTGGCCAGATTTCCTGCTCCAGAATAAACTCCATCCTTGACTTTTTTTTTTTTTTTTTCCAGGAGATTTGAACACAGAAATTGTTGAAAATTAAATATCCATGAAAGGCATTCATTAAGAAACCCTGCAACCAGCAATTTGTTGGTTCTAGTCTCAAAATTACATCCGTTTGGTAAACTACAGGAAAGTTTGTATGGGTAAAAGGAAACCTTTAGGTTAATACACTGAAGAAATTGTAAAAGAATAGCTCATGTAAATATTTCCCCTGTCCTACTCCCAAGATCAGAAAGGTGATAATTTTCTATTTTAAATTCCAAAGCCACAAACAGCTTTACCTTTTGCACCTTTCTTATTTGACTTATGAAGGAATTTGCCTTTTCCCTCACCTTCTATTCCCTTTTCACTCTATTCATACAAGTAGTCTACTTCTAGGGACTAAAGTATTCAAAACTATAAGATAGACCTGTGCTACACCACTTCAGCTTAGCACAAGCAAAATCATCCTTTCATACTATTACAATTTTGCTCTTAAGGCTTTGATTATTTTTATTGGGTTGCTGTTACTTCTGGAAGCTATTAGAAACACCAGCAGTTGAATGACACGTTTGTGTACAGATGGAACATGAATTTTTATACGACTCTGTATGTAGCGGACTCGGTTCGTAACCCAGAGAACCCCACCCACCTTTCCCCCAACCAGTTCTCTGTGAGAGCCCAGGGACTGGTTCAAATCAACTGGAAAACCTTCCCTTGGCTCGAGTGAACTTCAGGCCATGCAGGTCTGAAGCAGATTTCTTCATGCCTCCAGCTGTCAGCTGAGTTTACAGGAGGCATGGCACTTTTGTCCCCATAACTGGAGAGATATTTATGATAAGACCTGATCCATTAACCTTTCTATTGCAACAGATCATTAAACTAAATGGGATTCTGTTAAATAAGAGGATCCCTGATTGAGTTATTCTGGTGCTACACTGGGGTCCTGGATAATCAAGTCTGTAAATACATACTAATTTTTAGATTTATTCATACAGCACCAGTAGTTGTTGAGAGTCCAGGGTGCTACTATATTGTTATCACTACCATTAAAAGTAATCTTTCTTACAGTTATTTATCAGAAACATTTTAGGCAATTACTTCTGTAGATATATTTCTTTGCATACCTGAAGATGATGCACAAATAATAATAATAATGTCTACATAAGGAATAAAAAAAAATTGTAACTATTTAATATAACAGTGTGAAAAAAAAATCTTTGGAAAAATGTCTGGTTGTTGTAATTCATATTTTTCCCCCTTTGAAAATCCTGAAAAAAGTACAAAAAGCCACATGACATTGGAATGTGTTTTATTTTTTCTTTAGGATAGTATTTGGTATCATACGTCTCATTTTAGCATGAAATGTAGACTTTTTCTCTTAATGGGACATTTTATTTTGAACAGTAAAAATAAAGGTTTGCATGACACATATGGAAGCTGTCAACATATAATGCACTCTTTCCCTGGGGCTGTGGTAAATTAAGGATCAGGTTTTTTTGATTCTCTGTTTTAATGCATCCTCAACATTCTGCAGCATCCCCTTTTGGCTGATTCCCTACTTTTGACAGCAAAACTCTCTGTTGTGATTCAAATGAGAGGTGATCTTTTTCATGCTGATTGATGCACGGGTGTTGGATGAATTGCAGCATAAAATCAATACAGATGCACAAACAATTTGAAAAGCTCCATGCAACCCTTTCCTGTATATATACCACATGTCTCCTAAGACTTAAAACTTTTTCTAGTGAATCAGCACCTTTGTATTAACATTTAGCGTTTTTATAAGTGGATGTTAGCAGTGATCCGAACATCACTATTGCTGAAGGGGTATAAACAGCTACAAGAGAAATCCTTTTTCTGTTTATGTCATTGCTAAGGAGAACCTAGAGCTGTTTACAGAGAATGGGAGAGGGAGATAGCATGCAATGTGATTGGTGGTGATCCACAGAATAAAATAGATTCCAAATACACAGCTCTCAATATAACATCCTGAGTAGCCCCACAGTCATGTAGTTCTGTGCCTTTTATTAGATTCCTGCAGCTCTCATTTATTTTTCATCTACCAGCACACCAGAGGGGAAGAAACTAGTGTCAACTTTGAAAAAACAAAGATTAAGATTTCTGTTACTACATAGTCCCATAGAAGGTTTCTTTGGGCTTTCCTGCTTTTTGAGTTGGGCAAGCAGCAGGAACCCTCAGTTCCCTGACTCTGACTCTTACTTCAATGATATTTTTTCCTCAGAGCAAAAGCAAACTTGAAAAAAATAGGTTCCTCGATACAAGTGAAGCCTGTGGAAGGCCAATTCCCCCTTCAGCATGAATTTGGGTACGCTCTGATGCGTGTCTCCTGGAAGGGGGTTTGGTTCTTAACCCTACACGCTGCATGAAGGATTGGTGAGGTTCTTCTCCAGAGGTGTTGGGGAAGAAACTAAAAAATACAGTTTTTTAGCTTCTCTTCCCTTTAGCCTGGATCTTCCAAGCTCCCTTTCTCCAACTAAGCCTTCAGACAGGCAGCTTTCTTGGTGTGGCATGGAGTGGCTGGTTTGCTCTCAAGCCATGACAACCTGTGGCAGCACTCTGGCCTCTTCATGTACTTGGCTGTATATTTGATGCTGTTTTGGCCTCACCATTACCACCCTAAGTGTCACCAGTTTATCCCACAGCTGCCCCTAGACCACCTTGGCACCTCTCTTACATGACCGTGGTAGCTATCAAGTACTCTGGAGGATGCTGCTGTGTTGTTACCTTTAAACCTCTTGATGGATCTGGTATTTACAAGGCAGAATAAGAGGAGCAATGTCACCTTCATTACTGTCCTTATAGTGGGGGAACTTAGGAAATATGTATTTATATTGATATATATATATATATCTGGAAGCCATATAGCCATGTTAGCACAGCACTGAACCCGAGCTAATACATCCTGCCCCTCAGCAGGTTTTATTAGCTTGTGCTCAAGCACTGCCTAAGTACAGCTACATTCATTTCTGGTTCAGAGCTGACTTTGGCCAAAATTGCACTAGGTTTAAATTAAACATGCTCAGGAATACTGTGGTGTGAAACAAGCTGGAGGGATGAGTCTCTCAGTCTCCAAAACAGGGATCCCATGGCAGCTGTCCCCATGAGAAAGGTCCCAGTGCTGCAGTGCTGCCTTAAGGTCTGTTGACTCTGTGGTGGAGCTGGCACAGGATGTAAATGCACCAGGAGCAGAGGGAATGATCCCTCCCTCCCACCCTCCCTCCCACCCTGAGCAGAGGGAATGATCCAGTTCCAGCACTGTTTAATTTGCTCAGATAGGTGAAGCCACTGTTTCCAGCTGGGTCACAAATATGGTCTGCATTGTGTCGGCTTGTAGCAAGCGAACACACCCTTTGTTAGTAAGGGCACACTCACTTTAAGCAGAAGGGCCAAGGAGGGCAGTGAAATGGGCTCCCACTCTTCTCCTACCACCACTGGTGCACACTGGTCCTGGCTGTACAGCTGTGCAAATCACCCCACACCCTGCTCCCCACACAGATGAAGGATACATCTCCTTCTCAACACCATTAGTTTAGAGATAATGACATTTGTGTTCCATTCCATTCAGAAGGCTTTTATCCATTTTATTCTTTGGTGGATGACCAATTAATCTAATCTCCCCTTGTTTTATTGTCTTCCTGAACACATTTTTTAATGGTGCAGAAAAGCCCCAGGACTCCCACAAGCCACTCACAGTTTAAGTGCATTAACTTGAAAGGAAAAATCAAGTACTTACAGAGCATTTTTGTGTATAATTACATCTGATTTTTTGTGTAAGCATGTATGGTACTGCCATATTATACAGCATATCAGAGTTCCTTATGTGTTCCCAAGTGCTTTCTTCAAGAACTTTATGAAAACAGAAATTAACACGAAAAGATACCCAAAATTCCTTCAAATGAACTGAGCAAAAACAACTAAATGTAAGATTTGACGAACAAAAGACAAACCTAGTCTTGACTAAAGCTGTGAAGCCTAGGAAAGGCAGAGCAGAGCATCCAAGACCACCCATTTGTCAGAATTCCTTAAAGGCTCCAGGGAGAAGAAGAGTTAATAAAACACATAAAGCTTGTGTCAAAAGTATATTTTATTTGCTATAGATAAATGTGTCCACCAAAGGAAAAGTTTGTGCAACAGTTTATGTAGATAATACAATAGAGACTGTAAAAAACACTTTAGAGTTGGAGTGTTGAGGATGTGTTATATATGGACCATCACATTGGTGTTATTAGCTTTTCTCTTGTCTTTTTTTTTTAAATAAGCTTATGTAGCCAAACTCTACCTCAACTCTTTTGTTTCAAGTCCCATTGCTCTCAAGAATACTGTTCAGGCATGAGAAACCACTAAAGTTTCTTTCTAATTTTGAAAACTACAGTGTGAGCTTTCATAGTCAGAGCCTATGGGCAGTTTTTTGCTCAAATATTAAATGTTATTGGACCTTGAATGCTCAGGATCTTTCTTTAAAAAGCCTTTCCTCAATTCAGATGTCACTCCTCAAAAGAAGGAAACCATAGGTGTGGCATTGGAATTGCAATTTTTTTTCCAGCAAACTGCATTGAAATGAATTATCAGAATGACTAAATTTTTCATTTCTAAGTACAAATATGTAAAATTATTACCAAAATAACTACTGTGACCTAGCAGTAGTGGTTAATCTGTAAAATGTGTTTTGTGACTTCTTGAACACTTTTGAAAGTAAATAAGTTCTTGTTTTTCATAACAAAATGAGTGGTTTGGTGCAGGCTGATGACTCAGGACAAAATAATGGATTTTGGAATTACTCATTGTGCTGTGTTGCCAGTGTAAATCTGGCTAGGATGCATAATGACTGAAAGCTCTTGCAAAATAAGTGTCTGATCAATATTTTATTTAAATATATCCTGTCTGAGGAGATAAAGCCAAAGCACAGATCTTACTGTCATTGGCATCCACACTGGCAATCTCAGAAAAAGTCAGCTTTCTGAATGTTATGAAAAATAAGGATGTGTCTCCAGGTCAAGACTGTAAGACAGATTGTTATTGAAAGCTTGAAGGGCTCTTGCATTTCCATTTGGAGCAGCTGGAGGGGAAATGAACTTTTAAGATGGAACTTGATCAGTTCACAAAGAGAATTGTATGATATGACTGCATGTGACAGCACTGAAGCAGACATAGTAACATAGCAAATAGCTCTGCAGTTATCAACCCGGGTGCTATTCCCATTTTGTGGGTGAAAAAACAAAAAACACAAAGTTGTCGGGATTGTTGAGATAGGACCCTTTTGTAAGCTGAACTTCACAGTTATTTTTGCAGCAGCGATTCCTTTATTTTTAGGGGAGAGAATGTGAAAAGGCAAATATTATTCATTCAGTTCAGTCAGTCAAATCCAAACTTCCATGCAAGCTTTTATGCAAACTGCTAAGGGCACTTTACTATCAAATAGTATAAAAGCCAAAAAGAAGTTTAAATGCCAAGTTAAACAAATACATCTTGCCAAACACTCAGAATCCTATGAATAAGGACTAAGGAGTTCAGCAAATTTGAAACATAATGCTTTAAATAAGTCTTAGTCTCCAGATATACCTGCCAGTATGTAAAAGAGATAATTAATCGTCAGAGCAGTATTGAGAAATGCATGCCAGAATATGAAGAATACAAGGGCTCTGGACTATCACTGCACAGAGTAAATCTATCTATTTTGTTTTTGGGGTTTTTTCTAGGTGCAGGAGCAATTGCAGTGGCTAAGTTCAGTGGAGCAGGCACTAGTGAATTGCTGGTTACTTGCACTTTCTTCTTTTCTTCTGAAAGCTGAAAAATCTTTCAAATCTTCAGAATTAAAGGTTTGATGGAAGGACAGAACCAAAGCCATTTCTCAGAATGCCTAACATTGTTCAGAGATGGTCAAGAGAAGCAGAGAGACAAACCTTGGTGTTTTGTTTTACGAGTTTCATCTGGGTGAAGCTCCGAGTGCAGTTGAAGCAGGTCTGCCTGAGTAATTCAGCTGACTTTAGAAAGTATTGCTTTAATGCCACAGTATGGAACAGCTACATGCCTGAGACACCTGGATTTTCAGTGGTCATTGAAGTTAAGAGTTTTATAAATGTTTACAAGAAATGATAGATTAAAACCACTTACAAAAAATGAGGCTAATGAATGCTTTTTGCTACAAGGGGAAATTCAGGATAGAGCAAAAATTTTTTAATGTATTCTGAAATTGACACTACAAACAAAAATAAGAACTACCTAAAAAGACCATGGCACACAGAATGGAGCTACTGCTGTGGCAGAAAGCTTGATGCTTTTCAGAGGCAGAATGCTTTGAAATACCTCCTGTTCGAGAAGGGGCAATGCTTTTTAGCTGAAGGCAAATATCCCCCATGTACACAATTTTTTTTCTTTTTTCTTTCTTTTTTCTCTTTTTTTTTTTTAAATAAAGGATAATAGAAGTTCTGTAAATGTAAACTTTCGTTTGTAAAGAAGCAACCTAAAATGGAGACAACATATGTAGTTTGAATTTCCAAACCAAACAGTTCAGAGATCCTCCTCAGAAGAAATATAGCATCTCAAGGGCAGTGTATATTTTGATTGCTTCGTCTTCTGAAAGTTGCAATTGAGCTAAGGTATATGATAAACTGAGAGAGGAAAGTTTAACGATGTACCCACAGAAGTCAATAAAAGTTTTCCTCTGCACAAGAAGCAGATCCAGTGCAGATACCATTCATGAATTGAACAAATGAGTCCTAAAAACTTATGCTGGCTGCTTAGATCAAGCGCATGAAGGAATATAGTCTCTCTGTGTAAAAAGGCTGTGGGTTACAGGATTAATTTTTTATAGTATATCTCTATACCCTGGATAACCAAGTAAGCCTTAACTTGTGGAATCTTAATAGCCATCTCATTGCTGAAGTCTAAGGGAAACCCAGAGGAAACTTAATAATATTAAAAGTTATTTTAAAGGGAGTTCACATTGGTTTGGAGGATATTTTGCTTCACACACAATATCCACCATTGTAAATTCAGGGAACCTGTATTTAAATTCAGAAAAGCTTCACACACCTTTACAGTTCTCAATATATAAATCTAATAATATTCTTAAAATGTCCACCAGTAAAGCATTAATATTTTACAGATAAAATGAAAACTCTGAAAGTCATTGGAATGAAAAGTAAAGAAAAATAGTAAAAATATTCCCTCTAGAAATGAAGGGAAATGTGGAACTTTGTGGTGAGAAGCTAGCTTGTCCATGTTGTTATGAATAGAGAATAGCGTGTACAGTTTTTCATATCTGACTTGCAACAGAAGATTGGAACATATAGAAATTAATGTTACTGAATTATTTAATAGTAACTCAAATATATGAAAAGAAGAATTAAAGAAATACAAGACTAAAAAGGCATTTAAAATGAAATCAGAAGCTTCAACAAATATATTTTTCCCTTGCAGTCAAAAAAGTAATTATCAAAATTGTTCAGAATATGTTGCCAATTACTCTACTCCATAACTGCTAACTGCTCAGTTCTTCTC
Source organism: Leptocoma aspasia (assembly GCA_013399835.1). Taxonomy (NCBI): domain Eukaryota; kingdom Metazoa; phylum Chordata; class Aves; order Passeriformes; family Nectariniidae; genus Leptocoma; species Leptocoma aspasia. The sequence continues at coordinate 778,667 of VXAX01000740.1, forward strand.
TTGCCTTTGCTGGGCTCTCTGTCACTGGAAACATCTTAAACCAATTTAAAGTGCTACACCTGAATAAACATGTTGTAAAAGTGTTTATGTATTGAAGTGGGTCAGTTCAAGGTATGGTATTTGGCTGGAACTTCTAATTTCTCTTTTTACTGCAAAAGGGCTGCCAGAAGGAGGAAGTCTGAGCTGAATTAATACATTTGTTACAGTGGAAGTAGAATGGAAACTACTTTAACCACAAATCAAACTGCCTCTTTCATTTATGCCAGTGATAGAGTTTTTTTAAGAAATATAGACTCTGGCGTGCAGCCACTGTAAGTTTGTGTTTGAAAAGGAAACCTATATGCTTATTTCTATAAGGTTTACTCCTATGCTTGTTTGCAAGTTCTTTTTCAGGGCTGAGTTGAGTTAACAGCATTATACATTTGTGAGGCAGATGCTCCTTCCTTGCCCACGTAAGAAACTTTCCAGTGGGTTTAGAAGAATCCTGAGGCGCCCCGGTGCCGACCGGCGCGCGGTGCCAGTGCCCGTACCTTCCCGTTTAAAGGACCTCTGTGTCCCCACCCTGCACAGCTGCACAGCTTCACATGACACTGTCTCATTTTCTGACGGTTGAAGGGCTCTGCATAATACACGTACGCACAAAAGTGTTTATGCTGCCAAAATAAATTCTGTTAAGAGCGAGGGTTTATTTGCTAAAATGTCACTGATGCAGTTGCAGTGACTTGTTTTGCTTTCCTTTCTTTCAGTGAGGTTTAGACCACATAATATAGTGAAGTTACCACACAGTCCTGACTGAACAAATATTTTAAAGAAATATGCACATCCCCTGGGAACAGAACCAGAGTCAATAATACACATATTTCAAACTCTCTTCTCTTGAACAACTGAATGGCTTCCTACTTTTACTGGTGCATGAACATCAGTTTGAGTAATGCTGCACAATATTTATTTTTAAAGCAGAATTTATTATCTACACTTCTATTTGCTACTGGTTTGCTTGGGATATAAAATTCCACGTCCCACCAAAATGATGCAAAATTAGAAGACCACATTACATTATCTTTTCTATAGAAAATAGACTTTAATGGCACTTATTTATTTTTCAGTTCTATAGATGTATGCATGAGACTGAATTAAAATGCCTCCATAATGAATAAGATATATCGCATGCAGAGACTGCAATTTTATGCAATAACAAATTGTATCTGTAAAGCTGTTGAAACTTTTGCAAATTGTTGAGCTTTTTTGCCTTTTTAAGTTCTGTTCAACAAACTGTGGATAGGATTCCTAATCATATAAATTCAGGATTGTAGCAAATTCCTTGCTATGTTTCAGTCAGCAGCTGAACTCCTGCTGTGGCTTTGGGAGGGGCAGAAGTTCACCTTTTAAGTTGCAATTTCCATTGCTTTTAGGTCGAAGTATCAATGTTAAATCTGCTGGCCTGGTTGGAAGACATGGGCCTCAGTCAAAGCAGCCATTCATGGTTGCATTCTTCAAGGCAAGTGAAGTGCTTTTCCGTTCTGTCCGAGCAGCCAACAATAAAAGGAAAAATCAGAACCGCAACAAATCCAGCAGTCAACAGGAGTCCTCTAGGATGCCAAGCGTTGGGGGTAAGACGGAGCTATGATTTACTGGTCTTTTTATAGGAGGTATGGGCACCTGCTCAAATGCCAAGCAGTCACAACAGCTCAAAAAGATGCTGCTCACTGGCTGAACTGTCGGAAACAGTGATCCCTCCCTCTTACTGCTGAGTTGCTAAAGATATCAAAGAAATTATTGAAATAATTTTTCATATTCCCTGGAAAGTCTGCTAATTTTGAGAATCACATTACTTTGAGTGAAGAGATAATCACCTAAGTACATGTTACAAACAAGATACCTAAATGTAAATATCACACTTTCAGATTGAATCCTATGTTTCTAATGCATGAAAAAGTGAGAATTGAACAGATTTCTTAAGCCTTGTTGATTATAGCAGGAAAGCTGAACACAGGCTCCTTGCTGGTTTAGCCTGGGAAAAACACAACCTTATCACATTGAATTGACATAAGAATTACCTCAGGGAGAGCTGTCTGTAAGTCTCAAAATACTTTTCAACCTTGTCTGTGCATCCAGTTGTGCTCCAGACCTGTTGTAAAACAAGAAAAATCAGAACATCTCTAGTGAAATGTGCATTACTAAACAAATTTTCTCCTAATCCCTTTAAGGTCTACAGAAGCATAGAGTACATCACTACATATGTTGATCCATGGCAGATCTCTTTTAAAAGAGATCGCAGTTCAAGAAAACTATACTGTTAAAACAAGATCAGGTTAAGAAGCAATTGAACATGCAATTGCATTAAAATCATTCATTGACCATTGCCTGGAGAGGGAGGCAGATATAGGCAAGCTGGAAAAGATGGCAAAGCTGAAGGTAGATAAGTGACCACAGCTTCACATAGCAACATCCTTTGTGGCAAAATTGCTTGGAGGGGTAGCTCCTGCACTGTGGCAAACCATATTCCATGCTCCTGCCTTGCAGTTTGCCTCAACAATCCCCATGTCACAAATAAACAAACTTCTTTTGTTTAGCTGTCATTAATGATCATTCACTGGACTTTTCCCACTGTGGGTGAGCCAGAACACTTTTAATAACTACTGCAACAATACTCATGAAATACTGTGGATGAGCTACAAAGGCAATGTACGGATTCTATCCAGGTGTCACCAGTGTGCGAAAAAGACATAGAGAAGAGAACACGTTCTTATTTCTCTGATCTCAGAGTCTTTTCAGAATATAATCCCTCCATGTGGAGAGCCTCCTATCAGAGAAAAGCTGAGCTCTTTTTCTTCTCTTTTCCAGCCCCAGGATCTGGGGGATATACTGCATCCCTTCAGGTTTGTGGAGAAAGCTAATTGCCCAAGTTATCTACAGCTTCAGTAATGAGCAGAACTTCAAAAGTATAATTCATGTTTTCATATTTAAACACAAAAGTTTTTGGGAAAAAAACCAAATAATTTTGCCCATCATCTTTCTCATGGAAGACTGTAAATAGACCATATTCAATTCTCATTCATTCCTTGATGCAAGACACTTGACACAGTGATGGTCAAAGATAATTGTGTGATGTAGGTCTTTTGTTTCTAAGCATCTTCCATAATCTTGTATCTACAGCATGTAAGACAGACACTGTCAGTGAAAAATGCTCACTTACATAGCCAGAGGTAATGTAGCCAGACCCAGATAGGTATGTTGTCATTCATATATGACAGACTTTGGATATTTCTCTCTATACATCAGTCTCAACTTTACTACAATCATGTCTTCACTTCCTACTTGCTTCTTTCTTAATTTTCTATTCCTTTTTTTCCCCTTTTCTTTTTTCTTTCTTTTTTTTTCTCCTGCTTCGCCTTGTTCTTGCCTTTTGTCAACTTTCTTTTGCCTCTTGCCTTTTGTATTTTGCCTTCTTTTTCCTTTCTTATTTTTTTAAGTTCTTGGATTTCAGCAATTAACTTTACTGTGTTCTCAGCATGTCAAAGAGGAAAGCTCCACCCAGCTCTTCCCTTCCAAAGGACAAGACTTTTTAAATTTATTTAAAATTATTATATATAAAATGTATTTAAAATTATTTATGAAGTTTCATGAAACCATAGAATGGTTTAGGTTGGAAGAAACCTGGTCTAGTGGAAAATGAGGGGAGTCCCTGCCCATGGCAGGGGAGTGGGAAGTAGGTGATCTTTAAGGTCACTTCCAACTAACATTCTGTGATTCTGTCATATACACAACCACAATATAAAGAGAATAAAATCTTATGTATCGATTATTATAATACCTGGGAAATTGTTGACAGACTTGGGGTCATCATCCCTGTGCTGCTAAGAACTTCAAGAGGAGATTATGTCAATGCAGTGTAAAGACAGACAGAATTAAGCTTAGCATTCAGGCTCTACCTGCCTGCTATGAACAGAGGATTAAACTCTTTTTTATTTTTGTCAAACTGTAGATAGAAGAAAAAATAATTAAAACCCCCAAACCAAAACCAAAACCAGGCAGGTTGTTTACAAAGTACGTCACATAACTCTCCCCTAGAAAAAAGCTGACTTAATTTAAAATTTTTTAGCATTGTCTAAAAAGAGTTACAGTGTAACTGGACACTAGAGAATATCCACATTTAAATGCTGAATAGTGACTTACACCAGGAAACTAAAAAGCAAAGCTGCATAAATTTTTTTTCATATGGAGATAAAACCAGAAAACTATACTTAAGGCTACATTTTGTGTATGCTATTGATTAGTGTTATACTAACTGATTAAAAATATAGTATTTTGTAATAGTACGTATAAGCATTTTTTAATGTCTTTGTTTCCCCTGGAAAAAAAAAATCTCATGAAATTTCTAATATTTTATTGACCTCCTTCCACAGCTCTTTCTGCTATGTAGGGGTNTTCTTAATTTTCTATTCCTTTTTTTCCCCTTTTCTTTTTTCTTTCTTTTTTTTTCTCCTGCTTCGCCTTGTTCTTGCCTTTTGTCAACTTTCTTTTGCCTCTTGCCTTTTGTATTTTGCCTTCTTTTTCCTTTCTTATTTTTTTAAGTTCTTGGATTTCAGCAATTAACTTTACTGTGTTCTCAGCATGTCAAAGAGGAAAGCTCCACCCAGCTCTTCCCTTCCAAAGGACAAGACTTTTTAAATTTATTTAAAATTATTATATATAAAATGTATTTAAAATTATTTATGAAGTTTCATGAAACCATAGAATGGTTTAGGTTGGAAGAAACCTGGTCTAGTGGAAAATGAGGGGAGTCCCTGCCCATGGCAGGGGAGTGGGAAGTAGGTGATCTTTAAGGTCACTTCCAACTAACATTCTGTGATTCTGTCATATACACAATCACAATATAAAGAGAATAAAATCTTATGTATCGATTATTATAATACCTGGGAAATTGTTGACAGACTTGGGGTCATCATCCCTGTGCTGCTAAGAACTTCAAGAGGAGATTATGTCAATGCAGTGTAAAGACAGACAGAATTAAGCTTAGCATTCAGGCTCTACCTGCCTGCTATGAACAGAGGATTAAACTCTTTTTTATTTTTGTCAAACTGTAGATAGAAGAAAAAATAATTAAAACCCCCAAACCAAAACCAAAACCAGGCAGGTTGTTTACAAAGTACGTCACATAACTCTCCCCTAGAAAAAAGCTGACTTAATTTAAAATTTTTTAGCATTGTCTAAAAAGAGTTACAGTGTAACTGGACACTAGAGAATATCCACATTTAAATGCTGAATAGTGACTTACACCAGGAAACTAAAAAGCAAAGCTGCATAAATTTTTTTTCATATGGAGATAAAACCAGAAAACTATACTTAAGGCTACATTTTGTGTATGCTATTGATTAGTGTTATACTAACTGATTAAAAATATAGTATTTTGTAATAGTACGTATAAGCATTTTTTAATGTCTTTGTTTCCCCTGGAAAAAAAAAATCTCATGAAATTTCTAATATTTTATTGACCTCCTTCCACAGCTCTTTCTGCTATGTAGGGGTTTAGATTCCACTGAGGAACAATGTTTTCTCAGTCACAATAGCCTATGGTTTTGATTCTTGACAGAAGAAGCATATGGGCCTTGAAGCTACAGTGTGTGAAATTGAATCCTTAGCACCAGAGCTTATTATAAAAGTCACATTTGATACTTACATAAAATGTTATATTACACACAACATTTGTCCTACATGAAAGATAGAATTCAAGAAAGGAATTCAGACTTTCCTGAGTCTCACTTTCTTCATAGGTGCATGGGTTAGATGGCTTACAGTCTGTACATGCTGGCCATTTTATCAGGTGTTCTGGTGTGACCACACATCATTTGAACCTATATTCAAATGGCTAAGAATATCACAACAATGATGACATCTGTGCAATGACTTACATATGTATCATTCAGATTTTTGCCTTTAACTGTAGGAACTTCTGCTACATCCTGACCCTAAAACTTCTGTACATGTTTTTGAATATGAAAATGTTATTGCAGAGGAAGCTGGCAAAAACACAATCTTCAGGTTTCATTTGTTTGCCTGCTTGGGTGCTATTATAAACCATATTGTGACTTTCCTGACTTTCTCATGTGCGTATTTTCCATATTTTTCAGTCACAGTTTTTTTGCAAAGTGACTTGTATTCTATATGTATGAGTTTTAAATTCCCTCTAAGAGCTGAGACAGAAATGCTCCTATGAGCTCTGATGTTAGTGAAAATGAATTTCTAGATCCTTGTGAAGAGTGAAAGTGTTCCTTTACTTTCAACTACCTTCACTATGCTTCTAGAATGTGTGCAAAACCCATTAGATTATTACATACAACTCAGCACAAGGTATGGCTCAGGGATTTTGGTTGTGTTAAAGGCATATAGATTTTTGAAAAATTGTGATGTCTTAGGGCATCCTGCCTTGCTTTCTGTTGCTATCCCAAAAAGACATAGATACCCCATGGGATGTGGGTGTATATTTTGACCCTGCATGCCCTGGGACAACTGAGAGTATCTGAGATGGCAACACATAACCAGCTATACATGGAGATCCTTTAATGACTGTCGTTGAAGGGCTAGGAAAATACAATAGGAAAGAGCACAGTGTTGGTCTTTAAAAACTATGAGGATTTGAGGTATCATAGCTTAGAAAGCCTAGCTTAACATCCCTGATACTTATTTAGTATTGCAAATGGACATATCGTGACTTGTGGACAGCTTTTGACACAGTTTTAGGAGTCACATCGGGCCCATGTGTATTGAATAGAAAGTAGGTACACAGCCTGTCTAAAAAATAAAGAAAAAGCCTATTCAAAGAGCATGTTACCGATAAGAGAAAAAATTTTGCATTTTGAATGACATCTTGTCGAGCCTCTTGTGGATCTGGTTCAGTCCAGCCTTTTATTGGTAATTTGCATGATGGAGCACTCCTCCCAGATCTCATATCCTCTGTGAACTTCCAGAGAACACATTCTGTTCTATAGTCCAAGCTACTAAAAAGGATGTTAATACCAGTATTGATCCTTTAGGGACCTCACTAGTAACCAGCTGCCAGGTGGACTCTGTACCACTGATCCCAGCTGTTTGGGCCCAGCAGCCTAGACAAGTTTCCATCCCTTATATTCTTACCTATCAAAGTACTCTTAACTATCAAAGTTATTGATTGGTTCGACCATTTGGACTCAAGGAATATTATTGGAGACCATATCCAGAACCTTCCTAAAAGCAAAGGGATCAACACCCAGAGCTCTTCAAAAGCCCACAAAGTTAGTCAGATCATCACAGAAAACAGTCAGGTTGGTTAGGCACAGCTTGAACTAGTAAATTCATACTTACTGCTCCCAAAACACCTTCTTTGTTCTTTGTGTGCCTGGACAGTTTCCATGAGAATTTGTTCCAAAGATTTCCCAGAAACTGAAGTTAAGCTGATTGGCCTTCTTGAAGATGGGTGTGACATTTTCCATTTTGAATAATCGGAAATATCTTCTGGTGTATGAATGCTCAAAAAGGGCAGGAAGTGACTTTGCAATGTTGGTCAGTTCATTCCCCACCCTGAAATTCATCCGTTCTGCTCACATGGACTCATGTATCCTCAAGCTGCTTAGCTGATTCCTAACTCTGTCTCTTTTACTGTGGGTAGAGCTTCAGCCACTAGGGTCAGGGACTTGGGAGTCCTGAGGGTAAACCTTGCCAGTAAAAAGCAAGACAAAGAAGTCACTGACTACATTAACCTGTTCTGAGTCCTTGTTGCTAGTCCTTTGCTCTACTGAACAACAAAGCTGTATTTTTCTTATGTTTTCTTTTTGCTGTGAATGTACGTGTAGAAGTGCTTCTTGCTGACCTTCACCTCCCCCATGTTTCAATTCCAGATAAGCTTTAGCTTTCCTAAAATCCATCCCTACATACCCAGGCAATATGTTTATATTATTTCTGTGTGGTTCATCCCAATTACACATTACTTTTGCTTCCTATTTGAATTTGAGTTCAGTCAAGATTTTCCTGGACAACCACAGTGGATTTGTGCCATATTTGCTTGACTTGCAAAAGGTTGATGTCATCCCTCAGAACATTTACTCTACCATGGTCACTGCAGCGCCATCATGCTGTAGTTCTCATCAACATCCTTATCCCCAATCTGCTCTTTATTAATTTATTTTTATAAGTGCAACAGTCTCCTAAGGCTGATGAGGCAGGAATATATTAAAAAAAAGTTTGGAAGCTGATTCCTTGACAATATGGTTTTACTGCAAAACTCCTATTCTGGGCTATACTACTAAAAACAAGCCTGAAAAAAACTATTTTGCTTTATTTTTACTGTGTTCGGTTGTGGCCATCACATCTTCGGAATGACACAGAGAAGCTGAAGAGAACCCAGAGAAGCAATGGTAGCAGAGGTCAGGATGGCTGACAAGAAGCACTTGACAAATTTGCAGAAAAACTCCACTAGGAGTTTGGAAGAGTTTTCTGCAAGGATGGTGAAGAACTACACAGATTAGTTCACAGACTGTGGTAGTACCTTTCATTTTATGTGAAAAAGGAGCTTCTCTCTGAATCTTAATTATCCTGAATTTTTTCAGAGACCTTCCCATTTCAGTCTCAAGTCTTATAACGTTAAAAAAAAATGTACCTAAAAAAATTATTTTTTCTGAAATGGAAAGATTTGTTTTCTTTTTCCATGTCTTCCTTGTTAGGGTTTTGTGTGTTTGTTTGTTTGCTTTTTCTTCTTGTTGTTGTGAATTTCTTTGTGAACTTTTTTATTCCCCCAGAATGATTATTTCGGTTCAAAAAAGTCACCTTAAGCATTCTTGAATTGGAAACAGAGGAGACAACCTGTAGTCCCTGCTCTGTCACACGCCTCACTTATGGCATCACGTGAATAGCTCTATAAACCAACTTTGGGGACTAATGTGATGGAGGCATGACCCTGTTCCCTTCCTTTCCTGTTACTTAGGAGCAGTAAGGAACAAGTCCTAGAATTTCTCCAGGAGTAAGGTTGTCATGGAGAAGCATGTATGGAAGGTTCTGGGTGTCCTTCTATCCTGACACATCTCTGACAGAGAGCTTTCAGTCCTTTAAAAAGCACCTGTTAATCTACTTGTTTACTAAAGATCATCAAGTAGTGAATATTTCCAGAATACATGGTAAAAATTAAGAAGTATAATATGTGCCACTATGTGTTTAACTAAGAGAACTTCGGGAAATTCCCTTGTTTCAGAACATTTTTTTATTGTTGTTAATTCATCTTTTGAATTGGGCTACTTTCTTTAACTGGTAATTAAAACTGTGCCAACCTACAAACTATTTCCCTGATATTTTGGATCAGGCTCTCACTTATCCTCTTTGATTACCTGTGTGGATAATGTGAGAAGTGTTACCCAGCTAGCCAGCAAATAGCCATCTTGTAAACCTGTTTCCCCTAATAGTGTATGCATTATTTTGCCAGTGTACAGAAATTGTATCAGTCTGACTGTGCTGATTCTGTATTTCCAGGTTTACATTGCCTTTACAACCAACCCTAGGAATATAAATGACAGTTTATTTTGTACAGCTTGGTAAGGATCTCAAAGAAGCTTGTCAGTTCTAGCAATGCTTCCAAATAATTTATTACTGTTATTTGCTTCCTGTAGATTATAACACAAGCGAGCAAAAGCAAGCATGTAAGAAACATGAACTTTATGTGAGTTTCCGAGACTTAGGATGGCAGGTAAGATTATAAATGCTCTTTCCTAACTGTTCAAATTGGGACAACCTATTTTAAAGTCCCCCATTATTTACACTCTGTTTTCTTTATGGAAATTGGTATTACAGTGATCAGAGACAGATTCTTTAAATGTATTTTGTAACAAATCCTTATCAGCATTGCTATCACTATAACTACCTTTTTTAGCTCTTCTCTCAAAGACATTGCATACATTAGCAGCTTTTTGATTTGGATTCATTCACATAAAGATAAATTTAAATTCCTGCTCGAGAGTTGAGTGAATCTGCACTAAATGAAACCAAAATCCCCACACTAAGTAATGAAATATTTTAAATTTTCACCAGTTCAGATTTAAACCTCCCTTGTTCAGTGTTGTCTGCTGCAGGTCATAGAGATTCCACTGGGGTAGGTGCCTTAGGGAAATAAATCTTGGATCACTGCTCAGTGATCTTTATGACACCATAGCTAATTTTATATAATTTCTGAGGAAAACTCATCCTGCCATACAGTAACAAAAAATAATGTACTTACAGTAAAAGGTCATGAAGTCAGAGGCAGGGCATTATGGGAAAAAAAAATAGACATCAGTCTAGGGTTTTTTTCCAGAAAGCAAAGAACTCTCTATAAAGAAAGAACAAGAAGGCCTTCAGCAACCTATAACTATTGCATATGTAGGTAAGAACTCAGGGATGATTGCCTGTGCATTTCCCATTTCTCTGAATTATTTTAAAACAATTCTCCAGGAGCAGCACAAGTCTATGAGGAGGAAAAGTATGCTATCTCTTAAGTGACAGCTCATCCTTTATGTATCTCATATGGCCACATTATCCTGTCTGATATTTTGTAGTATATTTAGACCCACAGCAGCCTAAAGAAGTAGGCAGAGGCTGTTTTCCCAAGTCTGCAAAGCATAATTACCCTGTCCAGGGCCACAGAGCAGGCTTGTGGTATTGAACTCAGGCCACTGAACAAGTGAGCCATTGTCTCGTGATTACAGGGGTTTTTTTCAGATATCAACAGGGTTTTTTGGTTGTGGGTTTTTTTTTTTTTTAAGAGTAAATTCTGGTATGCTCCAAGATGTGCTAGGCTCTCAGATCAGTGGCTGTAGTGGCCACAGTAGTCAAAGAAAAAAGAAAATCTATTTTTAACACGAAGGCTACTGTAAGAATTAAAAGTTTCACTACACTATACAATATTTGATCAGTGAAACACAGGATGAAATAAGATACAAAAAAAATTACAAATCCTAAGAAATAGCTACTTGATCCTCTCTGCCCTTCCTGCAGCACCTCCACTACCTGGCAGAGGAGGAATTCAGCAAACTAAACACACAGCTTTCATTAACATTTTAAAATATTTTCCCTCTTGTGGTCTTTTGCCCATGCTGTGTTGCTTGAAATACTGAAAATTTATGATTCATTGACTTGCCAACAGGCAATCACTAGCAGTGCTCAGTCTCATGCAATAATACAGTTAACAGAATTGACTATGCTGAAGGAAGAGAATGCATTTTAATCACTTTTGTTGCACCAAGAAGTGCTCCAGACTTTTAGTCTGGAAGGAAAAGTATTCTGCAAATATATTTTAATCTCCCTTATAGCGTCCTTAGTGGGTATTCAGTACAGATTTTTAGGTTTCATTAATTTTCATCTCAATTTTGAATGAACAAAGCAAGTACTTTTTTAAAAAAAAGCCCATTCATTTCACATGCCACCTTCTGAAGTTCATTTTGTCATTGAGCAAGTCTTAGTTTGATACAGTTAAAAATTCCCTGAGTGAGAAAATATAATGAGTGGATTTATTTGTTGTTGTTTTAGGATTGGATTATTGCACCGGAGGGCTACGCTGCCTTTTACTGTGATGGAGAATGTTCTTTTCCCCTCAATGCCCACATGAACGCAACAAACCATGCCATTGTTCAGACCCTGGTATGCCTCTGACTGTGTTATAGTTGCCTATGCTACAGTTGTTTGTGTCTTTGCCCAGAGTCTGACTCTTCTGTTTACCACTACTGAATTTTGATTATTTCTTGGTAAATCATAACTCATTTCAAAACCTGCTTTGGTGATTTTGTTGGAGAGAGGATGAACTGCTCGGAGTGGCCTGTGTGGTAGATTTCACCTCCATTTCAAATGCAATAGCACATGAGAAGACTGTGTTATATTACTGGAGAATTGTGTAGACAGGAACCAAAGGGGCCCCCTGGTCTGACTTCCAAGAGTTTTTGCAGCTTATTGAAGCCCAGTGTTAACATCTACATGTTATACCTTCCAGAAATGATGACACTTGGCCACTCTGTGGACCTCTGTTGTCAACTGTTGGCAGAGATTCTTACTCTGTAATTTAATGTGAAGCTTTGCAAACAGATGCATTTGCATGTAAGAAATTGTGTTCAGTCATGCCTGGCTTACAAATGCAATTTAAAAATAAGTGTGTTTGGATCTGTTGCTCTGCCTGGTACATGTAAAAGGGGATTTGCAGCCAGCTTTCTGCCTCTGCTAATTCTTATGTTAGTCCTGTGCCTCAGCTGGAGCAGCCAAAAAGATGATCTTAGTTGAGGCAGCTGGCTAGGCCTCCTCTACCCCAGCAGCGTTCAGCTACAGAAATCATGACCTTTAGACCATGACTAAATGTAATGCTGTGAGGCCAAAGTCTGGTCAGTCTGGTCAAAAACTGATTTTTCATCTATGCCAGCTGAAGAACAGGCTCTGAATAGCACTGGTATTAGCAGAATGACTAAGGAGAGGAATGAGAGACAATACACAAGGAGGGAGTCACAGCACGAAATGAGAACAGGAAAAGGTTGTCATCCCCAGTTAGTTTCTGGAAAGTTCAAGGCACTCAACTGAGATTAGAGAAACATGTATTTAAGGTTCCATTTGATTTAAACTGATAATGGTAAGGTATCCTGACTATGAGATTATGCTGATGCGTCTGTCCAAGGATATCTATATTTTTCTTTTATTTTCACATCAAAATCTGGGCCTGAAAAACTTTTCCCCTTTGAGAAATGAGTGGAGATACTGCTTGGGATACTAACCCAAACACCCCCCCTCAAATTTAAGCCCCACACCAAAAAAACAACCCAAAACCAAGCAAGCAAACAAACAAAAATAAAATTTTATTTCTTTCGGATAGAAAACAAGTTCTGTTCATGAAAATTACCAAGTATTTCCACATGAGAGGGACATTTTCAAAAACTCAGCATATGCTGAGAACTTTTCTATTCCGTTCAATTTTTCATTTACTCACCTTCTCCAAGTCCAGTCACCGATACAACATTATTCCTCTACATTAGAATTCCAGTCAACAAGATTTACAAAAAGAAGAGAAAATGTCAGAGGTTGAAAATAAGTCGAAGTGTGTTAAGGAGTTCAGGTGAAAGGGAACAGAAAATGCCAGTTGGCAAGGAATATAACAATGTTCTTAGAAGACAATGAAGAACAGCATATCTGCAGTCCTAAGCTGAAAAGAAGTAGGTCAGCAAAGCAATAGTTTAGTATTATGCAAACATTGTCCAGAAAAGTTGCCAATATCACTGAGATCCCCAGGTTAGAGTTCCCTCTTGCAATTATGGACTGTTAAATAAGAGTTGGCTCAGTGCTACTTTCTCTTGTGTGTCTTTCCCGTCCAAAAATGGTTATTTTCCCATTGTTAAGAAATGTGTGTAGCTTGTCCTATTTTTTAAATTGGATACTTAATTTTTCCTCTTTTTATGGCCATTTTGGAATTGTGTGTCTCCCTTTGCATGTACTGTACATGCATTCAGTGCAGCCAAAAAATTGTGAGGCCAATTAAGTTTTAGCTGTACATAAATTAGATGAGATAACAGTAGTTGAATGCTTTCTGGTTTAAATTATACAAAATTCAGATTTACACAAGGTGCGCATATGGGGATGGCTTGGGAAGCAATTATTCATATGCTCCACCCTAACCCAAATGCAGTCACCTCCTGGCCATAATGATTACACCATTCTGAAAAAGCCTACTCTTTGGGTTGGGAAGTGATTGTTCCTTGGTACCCCTCCAAACTTTACTGATTCTTTTTTATTTTCTTTTGTAACAAGAGCAGGAGAAATACAGGCCAGTACCTCACTCTCTCTCGTTTTTCTGCAACTGAACTCAGGCAAACAGACAATACAGTTGCATATAAATAAAAGACAGGGTGCATTTAATGAGCTCTATAAACTTTGTTCTTGTCTCCTGCACCACCCTCAGAACAGGCACAGGGGGTAGCATTGATTTCCTGGTCCTGCAAGGCAGTGGATCATCAGGTTGGTTGGCGCTGAATTTGGGGTAAACATTTGAAAAGGCTGTGAACATCACTTCCATGGGGATATTGTGGGGCCATGGATCTTCCATCAGGGGTGGCAGGGGCTGGTGGGACAATTCATGGCAGGGCAAACATCTCCCCAGGTCAGGCACAATAATTTTTTTCTCCAGTGCCTTGCTATTCATTTGTTAAATAGTTTTTAAATATGTGTCTAAACTGTTACAAAACAGCTACTTCAGGATTTATTATTGCTCATTTCAAAAGACCTTCTCATGGTAACTGTTATGTAAAAATCGTTTCCTGATAGACTGTTCTCTGTTGTCTGGCAAAGGCTCTGGGTTTATATCACTGCAAGACAGATGGCTCTAACAGATTTACAAAGACTTAACATACAAACAAAACCTATTACTGCTGAAGTCTTCATCCATGCCTTAATAATCTCTTGCTATCTCTATTACAACTCCTTCCTCTCTGGCTCCCCAGTTTCCAAGTCTTCAGCATGTGTAGAATATTTTATCCAACCTTCTTACAAAGAACTTGTATTTCCTCCATTTTATTTCCACTAGATCTTGTTTGTTCTGAGACCCTTTTCAAAAGTCTTTTCTTTTGCGTTAACCTTTCATTGATATATTTCAGCCTGGTGAACATAAAGGCTTCTCTGCCTCAGTCCCTGCCCCAAATATTCTGTCCAGCTGGCACCCACCTTATGAACTGATTTTTATTTCAGTGGAAGAAGAATTGGATCCAATGGTACCTAGATAAGACCTTAAAATGCACTCATACTGTCTGAGACCCCACATGTTACCATTTCATAGGCTGAAAACAGTTTCATTGTGAGGCTTTGCCTGCACAACCTTTGCTGCCTGCGATAGATTTTCCTCCACACTGAGCCCCCAACACAGGAAAGCATTTTAGCACATGCTGGTGAGACCTGGGGCTTGAGCCTTTGCTTCATGTTATGCCTTGCCCTCAGCAAAGATGGTACAGACAATATGTTTAAATGTTTTCCTGAGCAGCTGCCTGACTGCAATTCTCTACATTTCATCTGAAAACCAACTTTCTGTCTTGGCCGCTTCTCATTTATCTCTCCATCTGCTTTTATTGTATAACTCTGCCCATGCAATTGAAATCAGAAAAATGTGCTGGAGGTAAGCTGTACTTTAAAGTTGCTAACTGGGGAAAATTTGTGACCACAGCCCTTGCTGAATTGCAAAGATGTTTTGCACTGACATTGTCCTTGCACCTCTCTGTTTGATATATGAGCTATGTATTTGTCTGTCTTTCAGGTTCACTTGATGTTCCCCGATCATGTACCAAAGCCATGCTGTGCACCAACAAAACTGAACGCAATCTCCGTGCTCTACTTTGATGACAGTTCCAATGTTATTTTAAAAAAATACAGGAATATGGTGGTGCGTTCATGTGGCTGCCACTAAAATAAAAGAAAAATAATCTAAAGCAGAAGGTTTTATTCAAAATTGTAGTAAAGTCAAGATATGAGCATTGCTGATGAAAAGGCAGGCCTAAATTTATTCCATTTCATGTTCGTCTCTCATTTAATTGTACAGTATAATGTACATAGTAGCTTTTATTTATTTAAAAGTATATAGATTCTTTTGTATGAGCAAAATTTCAGAACCATTTATTTAATGGGTCACCTCACTATGCAGTGGAAGTTCACAAATTAATTTTTCAACTGACCATACTGAAATTTGCTTTATCCCATTTCAATATTGTAAAGTCTTTTTGTATAGAATTTTTTTAAACTAAAAACTCCAGAAGTTCTGTAACTGCTTTGTATTGTTAGAGGAACTAAAATGCATTTGGTTGTATTATGCCAATGAAAACTGTGGCAAGGTATTTATTTAGAAAAAGGCACAGGAGGAAAAAAACTAAACAAAACTGCTCAGCTAAACATATTTTTTCTTTTAAAAGTTCTGCTCCATTAGAAAAAGTGAAATGTTGAACAGTGCTTAAGTAAATAAACGGCAGATAAAAAATAGAAGTGAACAAATTGCACATAATTGCTATAACTATTTTCTTTAACAAGATGAGTGTAACTGAAGGAGTATGTTACTTTTTGGCTTGTGAGCTGCAGAGTTTGCTAAAGGCTCCAGGCTTCAGAAATTCCATGTAGACAGACTCTTGCCTCTATCTATGACTTTCCAAGTTAACACTAAAATCTGAACTACAACATTCTTACCTCACATCATATCAGTCTATTATCTATGACACTACTCTGGCAGGTATTTTTATAATAGTGTAAAACAAGCCAAAACCAAACAAAAAATGACACAAGCCTTCCTATTATATACACAAGTCACTATATACACAAAGTATACAGAATACAGGGTATGGAAGGGCTTTGCTTTATTTAGCTCCCACTTCTGGATGTGTTGCACAGGGGGTGCAGCAGTTGCCGCTTGTTTAATCCAAAATCTTGCCCCTGGTGGTGGCTATTTTCAGGAAAAGATAAAAAACACCTTTCATAAGAAGATGTTGGGTAATTTGCAGCCTGCTTGCAGTCCCATCTGCTTTTCTATCAGGTGGGGATTGATTTAAATAATGAGACTCAATATGGGATACTTTCCCTTTTATTTAGCACTTGCAGCTTTAATAGTTCTTAAAACCATATAAATAACTTTTTATTCTCACTAAATTTTGGCCTCAAGTTAAATCCATTGGCTGTGACTTACACAACCAATTACAAATTACCATTCACTACATACAGGTTTATTTTGAATTAATTACACTTAATGTCTTTGGGCATCCCTTTGTTTTAGTGCTATGAAAATGGGAAAGTAGAAATGTTTTTCTCTCTATTACATGGCTAATTACCACATATGCTTTTATCATGAACTGCCTTCATTAGAAATGTTTCCTTTAAACCATTCTCAAAGAGTTGTTAAAAAATGGATAGGATTTATAAGTTTCTTCTTAGACAGTCTAATCATGTAAACTCTGACTTCTCTGGTTATTTAAAACATATCTCAGAAAACTCAGATGATTACAGACTAATAAAATCAGCATGTGTGTGACTGTGTGTATGCATGTGAATAGGCAGCTGTCGTTTTTGCAGAAACTAATTTATTTTATCTTGCTCTTGGAGTAATACATAAATCCTTTCTATACATACACTCAATTAAAAAAAAAAAAATTAGCAGTTCTGATTTCAGCCTTGGGAACTCTTTCCCCTTAATAGAACAGTTCCATTTTACGCTCCCATCTGTATTTTATACTGACATTATCTACATATCTACATTTAGTTGCAGTTCATGCACAAGAATGTACAGGAAAAAAGGTCTGCATCTGAATTACTATTTTAGAAAAGTTGAACTCCTCTGTTGTCTTCAAAAATTACTGGTTTTTTTATAAATTGGGTAGGTGGATATGCTTTTTTGAACTCAATTTATTCTAAATGGAATTTGATGCACACTAAATTTTGGGTACATTAAGTAATATATTTTTAAATAATGGTGTACCATTTTGAGACTAAGAAGCTGAAGATTATTGTTATATTATTCTTTAAAATATGCTGTTGGAATATATTTCTATATTTTGAGACATAATAAACCTGTAATAATGATTTCCTCTGCTGTGGCTTTGCTTCTTAGACACATGACAAAATGACACTGACTTGATGTATCCTTTTAAAAGGAAAAGCAGGAGATGATCAATGATTATGGACAGATTTTGTTATAATTCATTTTTAGTACAGACATTTTGCAAAATTACTTTTACTTTGTTGCTTCTTAAACAGCATATTGTGAACCATCTACACTACTAAAAAAAAATCATACCTTCAAATCATACCTCCAAAGTGCCAGTACTCAAAATACACTAAAAAAAAGAAATGTTTTTTAAAATTACTAAATCCATAACTGGTCATTCCTCTGTTTGCAATAAAAGATAGTGGCACCAAACTTTCTTCATGCCCTGGAGAAGTAAATCTAGGCATATTTTCATGTAAACCTGTTCAGATAAGCTCTTCTTCAGTAGTACCAACTAATGTGAAACTTTTTGTTCTTTTCCTTTGTCCTATCAATACCTGTTATTTTATATATATTTATGCATAATATATACACACATATTTAATGCAACATGTACATAATTATAACAAAAATTTACCCTTATCTGTAGCTATATCCATTTCTCTAGTTATGAAGACTATTCCATTATCATTTAGGACACAAGAGCTTTGCTCTTTTTCAAGTTGTTTAAGGTTTCGACATGCTTAACAACTGGAACCTTGAGGGCTGAAAACCTAAAAAACCCAGAATTGATGTTCCAAAGCTATCTAGTAGCTGACAACATGGCAATACATTGGATCAGTGCAAAACCCAGCTAGAGAGATCTCCTCGGAGAGTCGTTGATGTGGATGTCTTCAAACAAAAGGATGATCGTACTTCTTTCCACTGTGCATCTATCTGAAAGGCTATTCAGACTGACATGTCCTTAACAATGCCATGACTCTTCCTTCTGCAGTAAGCTGTTTAGGTAAATCTGCATTTGTGTGAGTGATTAGGTAGGTAGTGAAAATGAAGCCACTCGAGGAGCTTGGGTATCTTTAGGAATAAGAAACCAGGCCTTTCTTGCTGCACATGAGAGCACAGCTGTTTGTTTTGCACACTGGGATATATAAAACTATAAAACAGTACTTAATCTTTACATTATGATGTGAGTCAATTGTCAGACCATTTGGGGCCTCATTTTGGTAAATGGTAGATGCAGGAGTGATGTGAGTTACACCTATGCTGTAGACACCTTACTGAGGGTCTCTTAGGGACAACATAGAAAAGTTGCTTTTTTTGGATTGCAATTCACCTATTTCTCTCCAAAGACTACAGCATAGGTTTAGGACAGTGACTCCGCTTAGACCTTGCTTGAGCAACTGTAGCCAGTGACAATCCCTGACACCTTAAAAATAACATTACATTGTTGAAAAAGTTTTACTCAGATGTTTATTTTATATGTGAAGCTTTGAGAAACCTTCTGTTTCTCTTCATCATGACATCATGATGGGATGTCACACTTTTGTTTTGGAATATAATTTTCTCTACCATTTACTGGGAAAAAGTTTGCTGACTGTACTTCTGGTTTTTTTTTTGGTTGGTTGTTTTTTGAGCTTTTTTGTCAATTCCTCTTTTGGAAAAGTTTCATGATAAATTGAATTTGACTCAAAGATTGTTAAGAAAATGGCTTAGGCTTGTACTCATAAGACTCTGAATAATTTCAGCAATAACCAAAGAATTTTAATTACCAGGACCTTAAAATTACATTATTTTCAGTCTCTACAGCTTTTTTGCTCACACATTCAGCTGTGTAGAGGGAGAATCTGACATGTGGTGCCTGAATGACAAACCAGCCACATGTGAATTATACAGCATTATCTTTTACTATCTCATCTGAAGTCACAGAACTTGCAAAATGTGATTTACAATGTGTTACTGAATTCTTACTCACAGGGTTTGAGCAAGAGCTTGATTAAAAACAAAAGAAAACAAAACAAAAAAAATGCAACAAAAAACAGTGAGAGGAGGTTTTCTTGCCATCTTAATTCAAATAAATCAGCACCAAACGTGGTATAAGAGGGGTTGTGAATCTCATGTGAATTAAAAGGGCCTTTTGTATTCTGTTTTCCACATTTACAACACATGACACAGACGCTTCTCCCAACTGCTATATTTCCAGCTAAGTGCTTTCTGTTCTCTTCCTGTACATTTTTGCTTCCAATAGGCATCACCGATTCACATCAATATGAATGAATATTTTCATTGCTTTAGCAGATGTTAATGCTTTACAATAGAAGTATGTGTTATTACCATTGCTAAACTTTACATGTACAGGAAAGTGGAGGGGCTTGACAAACAGATGAGAGGCAGTACAGGAAAGACTGCTAGGCCTCCACTGTCCCGGTGCTCTAAACCCTATTGCACACTCTTGGTGAGTGATGCATACACTTGGCACTTCTGTCCATGCAGCTCATAACTCTAAGGAAAGATAGGCAGTCTTAGGGGTTACCTGGACCTATACTTTGCCTTTACAAAATATATTTCTATTTTCATGGTTATTTGTGTGCAGAATGTAGACCACATCTTTCCAATGTGTGTGTTGTATTTAAAAGCTACTTCTAGGGAACCACCAACTATCTTGCAGCACATCTTGGAGCACCTTTTCAACAGGGTCATAAATCTGTACTGGTAGAGTTGAAGGCAGTGTTACATCCCTCCCTTTTCTTACATTTTCCTCCTCCTCAGTGGGAGGTTCAGCAATGCGCTAAGACCGGGACTGTGTTCATATCTGTATAGCAGGGGTTCTCAGGCCAGATGTTGGCTGGAGATGTGAGAGCAACATATTTGCTAGAGAACAGCTCTCAGAGTATAATACTGAAGCAGAGATATGGGAGCAGATCATCTCTGTAAAACTTGCCCTGGTCTCTTCTGGGTTTCCAGCTGACTTATGAGCAGAAACACTTGTGAAAATGAGAAAGGTCTTTGACTAAATTGCAAGGAGAAAACTTTGTGGGGGATCTTTCTGGCATCTCTGGCCCCATAAATTCTTTGACAGAGAAGTCCAGGCTTGAACCTGGAGCTACTCGACTGCAGAGAGACCGAAAGTTGGACAAGACATGGTAGAGAAACACAGCATATATATCAAACTCCCTAAACTCATCTAATTGGAAAATAAAGCTTTTTATGTCTGGTTATTGTCTTGGTTGCTGAGCTGTTCTGCCACGAGAACATGTGTTCCCTTTTATTTGGGCAAATTTTACATCCACCGCTGGGATTCCTTTCCAAAATTAGTGTTTCTCCCTTAACCTCTGCAATGGCTCTTTTCAGCCTTCTCTGCATGTTATCTGTTTTATTATTCAAGACTAACAGCTCCCACCGGGAGTGCTCTTTCCCAGACTGTGCTGCAGGGACAGAACAAAGACAAGACCTGCCAAGTCAGTTACTTGTTTAACTGGGATGTGAAACTTTGGAAATCGTTTTGCTTATTTTTTCTTTCATTTTTGCATGTATTTGGATTTTTCTTGGTTTGCTATCTTGGTATGAATTCTTGTGGATAAAAATACATAGGTAAGTGCATAGGGTTCTGTGAAACCTGTCTGTGAAAAGGATTTGTGCATTTAGCAAGAAACAAAACTCCCTAATTGGTTTCATCTTTGAAAATTGAATTAATATAGCTAATGCTATTCCCCGTAAAGGAAAGTTTTAGCAAACTACTGAGCCTGAAAACATTTCATGTTTTGAAATCTACTAACTTAGTGAAAATGTAAGAGTTTCTAATTAGCAGGACCTATATTGTGTACCTCAGGACAAATATCCAAGGACAATATCAATGTTCTCAGATGTACTGGTGTACATACAAAATCTACCAAAATTAATAGTGCCCTTGAAATACTTGCAAACATATTTCTGATTCTTTCTGTTTACCCATATTGGACAGTGAGGTAATGAAAATAGTATTCGTGCCAGAATACATTACTTCCTTAATTCTCAGATTTCTTCTCCTTATAAATAAGGCCTGATTCTTTTACTCTTTCACTCATCTAAAACGAAATATAGCTGAAGATAACTTAAAATTACGGGAAATTAATTTCATGCTTCAGAATTGAACTGAATGTAGAAGTTCCCAAACTTTAATTAGAAGTTTAATTAGAAGTTTTAAAAACAATCATGAATGAAATTTTTTTTAAGTTTTTATAAAGATCCTTGCAGATCTGCAGAGCTCACACCAGTGCAGTAGAAGTGGCCATTGGGGCAGAGAATCCAGGACTGTGCTGGCATCTGGCAGAAGCCCCATCAGCCTGGCAGGGGCTGTGGCTGCAGGGCACTGACGTACTCAGTGAGGAGCCAGCAGCCCACATTTGTGGAAAGGAGCCTGGAAGCTGCAGGGTTCCCTCCTCTAACAAAGTGCAGACACAGGGGCTGTCCAGCAAGAAAACAGAAGTTTCTTGTAGAATCAGAGTTTCAGTAGAGCCCACTGAAAATGCTTACATTTAATCATAAAAGTGCTTAAAGATATGGCTCTATTTCAAAAAAACAGAAATTTATTCATTGTGAAATTCCCACTCTGGCTAAAATTTCTCCTGACATTTCTGAGTGAAGCTTCACTGACATTTTCACAGAGGTTTGCTCATTTTTGGCAGGAAAGAATTTGACCCCTCTCTTCAATCATGTTACACCCCATTTCCACTGACTGTCTCTTTTCCCATTCTCTTGGTTTTTCCCATGGTGTAAATACATGCTGCAGTACAAGCAGCAGAGTTCCTCTGGACTTACTCTAGAATAGCTAAGTAACTAATAATAGCTAAGAATAGCTAATTGCAAAATATTTGCTTCAATGTTTTTCTCTCATTACTCTGAATTTTTTCCCTTAGCTGACTTTTGCTGTTGAGAAAAGCTGTAAGAAATGAGCCAAATAATAATTGCTAAGGCAGAAATCATGTGAAATGCACATATTTAAATTGTTTTAATTAGGTAACTAAACATGATGTACAGCTGTTATATCATTCTCCTTACAGTCATTAGTTGCATTGCACTGCCCTGACTCTAAGCACTAAGGTCTGTCAGCCTTCCAGGAGAGCAGTCTGCTTGAATTTTCAAGCAATGCCGGGCTATCAAGCTGTTTCATCTCACAGATGGAATTTTTGCAATTTTTTTAACAGATTGCTCCACTAGAAGTTTACTCAATACACTAATGTTCTTCAGGAGGGCACTGGAGTGCAGCCAGGAATGGTAACCTCTTCCATTAATGTATTTGGATCATGATGAGAACACTTGTCCTCAGTTTGGTTTTCTTCATGTACACGTACATTCATTATATTCTAGATATTAATAACAGCACTATGGCTTTTCAAGGAAGAGATCTCTGTCAGACAGTAAAACACATCTGTGGTTGTTTCTACTTAGTAGTTCTGCCTTTATAATCCAGTTTTCATGATTGCCCAAAGATTAGAGAATCTATATCACTCATCATATCAATTATAACAATTAGCTTTCCTGAGGACTGCTCTAATTTCATGCATTTCTAATCACACATTTGTTGTGTACATAATTACTCTGTTCATTTACTTGCAACCAAATGTTTTAGTAATTATATATTTGTTTCTTCATTTTCCCACCAACATCAGATTTTTCTCCTTCACAGTCATGATGCAATGTTTTCATATTGCACAAAATTTAATATTCTGTTTATGAACAGTTGTGCAACCTCCATTTTTCCCCTTATAAAGACAAAATTAAGTGCTTTCAAAGCTATTTCTATATGACACAAAACAGTGATTCTATGTAGATATTTGAGCTGATAATGCTCCAGAGGCTATGAAGTTATATTACTGCCTGTTTCCAGGTTTTTTGCAATACCAGCAGCAACTCACTCAGAACCCATATATTGACATAGAAACACACTATGTGGGGTAGAAATACATAAACATGTTGTTGGTCATTTGAGGGTAGCTGAAATGATCCAAATGAGTGTGCAAATGTTTGTGAATTGCAATTTAAAATGTGTTTTCCTGTGCATTTCCCCCTTGATGCAAGCTAGCCAAGGTGGAGAATTAAAGGGTGTCCTAGTAAGTACATTTCTGTGAGGCGTAGTCAGTGAGATGCAGAACATCAGCTCACATTGAAATCAGCTTTTAATTTATGCTTAGGGTTTACTTTAGGGTTTACTTTCTCTTGCATTTTCCCATAGAGACTCAGCTGCCTTAAAAGTTCTGTTATAATAGCACCATCTTCTGACTAATGTCCTGTCAGGAGTACTTCTGAGTATTTTTATCTTTGGTTCGTTGCAACTCTGAGGGTCCTACTTCTGTGAAAAGGTGGCTGCTCCCCTGCTTTATGCAGTGCTCCAGAGATGCAGTGAAGTGGTTAACCATAGAGTGCAATCATCTGTGCAGAGCTGGGAATTCCTTAACTTTGGCAGCCCAGTGTCGAAATGTACACACATTTCCAATGAAAATGTTGAGAGAATTAAAACAGAAAGTGTTCTGCTGACATTTTTGATGCTGACTCAGTTTTGTATAAGAACCACTGACAGCACTTGCATTCTCAGTCTCTTCCAAGGTCAAGACTGTATGCTAGATATTTTGAAGAGTCTATTACAGAATAAATTCAGCCCAACTAGTAAAGTTTTAACCTTATTTAACCTTTGCTTATGCACAAAGATGTAGATCTTCAAATTACTAGAAATTGTTGGATAGATTTTGCAAGAGGAAATGGTATAATTTTCATATCAGACAGACTAACTCTTGGCTATGTTCTAATACGTGTGGGTCTTCTCTTCCCATTTCTATCTGGATAGTAAAGAAAAGACAGGAGTGACTGTCAGTTTATTATCAAAGCAATTTAGTAAATTAATTTTGGAAAGGCTAGAAACTAATATTAGAAGTCACTTGTCCAGTTCATTTCATATAAATTATTAAAACTTCAGATACAGTTTAAAGGGCATAAAACCAGAGCCAGAAGCTTCCTTGGTGCAAGAAAATGAGATGGGCTTAAAAGTTCTGGGTTGCTTCCCTGCTTTTATCATTGATTCACAATGAACCTTTGGAAAACAAGTATTCCATATCTGCATGAATTTCTCATGTGTTAATAAAGGACAAGTGAAATTAATTAGGCTTTGTGAGACCTTTTGACTTTCAGATCCATTAAACAAAGCAAAAATAGTGCTATTTGTGGCATTAGATGCTGTTGTTGGTTTGTTTCTGAATTCTTATCTGCCATACACTTCTTTTTGTGATAAACCAAAATCTTCACAGATATGTTTGCCTCTTTTAGTTCTCATTTGTAATACAATAATAACAAAATTTATCAGTATCAAAGGAGAATTAAGAGCATAAATACCTTATTATTAATGAGGGGGTCAGCTAACAGTCCTGTTTGTGCATATTTGTTATTTGCATATACAAATGCAAGTGTGTAAACACATGCCTTCTGATGTATTGCTTAATTAAAACAATATTCCTTCATTAGAAAATCGTATCTTTTTTCTAATTTGCTCACTTCAAGGTACTAATTTTCTTAATACTAAAGAACTCCTTTAATCATAAACAAAGAAACTTATTTGCTCAAGCTATTTTTTTTTGCTTATTCCCTTCAAGCGACTTTCTCCAATCTATGAAATGTTACTGCCATGTTCTCAGAATTTTCTAGATATTGTGAAAAAGTTTGAAAAACATAATGTGCAGAGCTGATGACTCACTGAATCTGAGAGGAATTTTTTCTTATTAATGACTTAGTGGGATGATTCATTGCACTGTAGCACTGTGCAGAATTTTACCTGTTAATGCAAGGTGCAGGGCAGAGAGAACTGAAATAAATGCCTAAATAGACATTGTAGTTGTGTAGATCTTTATTCCCCTCATGACATAAAAGTGAATAAACCAAACAGAAATATATGTTGTTGGTTATAGTAATATTCTTTATTGTATAGTTCCATTGGGATACTGAGTGTCACTAAAAACTGAGAGGTCTGGGGCTTATGCACACTCAGGGCCATCTACAATTGTTCACTTCAGAAGCCTTTCTACAAAGTCATGGTGAACTTGCTGGATCAGAATACTCATTTCTACCATTTCTCCACTTACTTTCAGGATAAAAGGAAAGGTAGATGTAACTGTAGACCTTATCTAAAAGGTCAAAAGAAAGAGAACTATCTTAAAATAGCTTGGAGCAAGATGAGAGACTTTGCATTCAATTAAAATAGTCGTGAGATGATACCCCCAGAAGGATTTAGTTCTTATGTTGGTTTCTAGCTATACATATTTTTTTCATCTTCTGCACAATGGAAGGTAGGGCCAGAGCACCCCAAGGGACTAAAAGCCCAAGAATATAGATGCCCCAAAAATCATAATTATCTTAATTTTCTTCTTAACTTCCCTGGCTCTAACCCTGTTTACACTGATGAACTGTTATGCATATTGAATTCACATTCAATACAGTAGTGACTCTACCTTGCACACCCCTTTGATATCTAAGCACTTTTCCTCTTCACAGACTATCATTGAAAAATGGTATTAGATGTATATTTGTTAACGTATGTTCTCAGCATTTGTATATGTGTGTGTCTTTCCATGTGATATTTGTTTTTCCTGTGCTTTATTTGTATGTACAAATAAAGAACATGTCTGTTGTTGGGATACAGATTGGTCTTTGGAAAGGATGCCAACCTTTTTCACTCAGTCTATCTCAAAAAAGCAAAGAATCACTGAGCAAAACAAATTGGTTTATGGACTCAGTATACTGCTGGAAAGATCAGAACACAATGTTATGGTACCAAGCTCTACATTTTGCTTTCATCTTTCTGAATTCCCTGGAAGGTAGGTAAAAATCACATGGAAAAATCCATGTCTCTCTGGGCAATGGATCTGTGCTTGGCTGATTTGTGGCTTCTCCAGACAGTGTATGCAGCATAGTGTTCAAGAGTAGAACAAGACTTCTCCCTGAAGGACTGCACATGTAACACATGCTTTAGGGCCTCCCTGTCCTCCCTTGTTCAAGTTTTGCTGTTATTTTGGGATTGCTGAGCACTGGTGTTCATCCACCTGCATCAGCTCAAATTGACATTGTCAAAAGGCATCAATGTCTTTGTAGGAAAACAGAATTGCTTGGGCTTGTATTTTGGTACTACTGTGTATTGCTTTGCTTATTAATTTTTGGGATGTCATGCATAAGCCTAAAAGCTTTGGTCCTTGAGCTAGATCTGCAATTGGTGCATTTTGGAGCAGCATTATGATGTTTGGCTGGTATCACGTAGAGCTTTGACACTGTCAACTCATTGCAGCAGAGAAAAATGAAGCTTTCCCACTTCATACAATGCTCTGTGCACAGAAGGAAAACCTGGATTCAGAATTCATCCAACAGCAAGCATTTACCTCAATGATAATTTTTGCATCTCTCCAAATAATGGAAAGATGCAAAAAGCCCAGAATTTAATCCCATGGATTGTACTGGCAATGGAAAACTCTTAAAATTTGATTATTTCTGATTTTACTCTTGTTGTTTTATGAAAAGTTACACATGTTTCAAGTTACCAATTTTAATAGGTGGTTATTAGTATAGGTTTTGTAATTTTAATATAGGTAATAGGAAATCTGATTAGAATGCCAGTATAATTTTTTTTCCTCTTGGTTCCCATGAAATTTTCTGTTTTAATTCTGTTGAAATAGAGTTTGAGAATTTAGCCTTCCTCTTACTTGTACCTGATATTTAGATTGTTTTTTTTCATTTCTCAGAGATCAGACATTCACAGGAAGATATTATTAATAATAAAATACAATGCATGAAAATGCATAAAGATGTAATCCTCTATTGTCCTTTTGGCTAACAGATTTTTTGCTACAATTGCTAAAATTGCATTTTAAATGTCTTCACGAAGGTCTGAAGAATAATTAAAAGTATGATAATGGCAGACAGTTGGCTTTGCTGCATGCTACTTAGGGCTTCACTCTGAAAGTGAGAGAAATCTAATTAAGGTTTGGATAAAAGTGCCTTATGGAGAATAAGACACTATGGATTGGGTTTTTATGTCTTTCTTAAGAACTGGGAAACAAGGTTGTCTGAGGCTAAATTAATAAAGTAAGCACTGTAAGTTATATAATTTAAAATTAGTCATAGACATGTATTTTTAGCCACTTATTCTAGCACTAGAGTAATAATAGTTATCAGAAAACAGAATTTACGACACTCAGTTACAATCTGCCTTTCAAAAAGGCTCTAGCTGAGTACAAGATAACATGGTGCTTAGTAATATGTAGCACTTGGAATCAGGAGTCTCTTGTACAACATAGAAATTATTACAGACTTTAAATTAGCCTTGAATGGTTTGGAAATAGAATGGCTAAAATTCTCAAAGATACGCAGGGTAATTAAAGATTTCCATAACATTTTCAAAACTACCTTTAATATAATGAGTTAGAAACATCAGATTGATATAGGAAACCAAATGTTATTTAAACGCTGCAAAAACTATTATCCAAACATAAATTCAGCTAAACATTAATATAGGCATCACTGAATCATTAAGTTGCCTGAGGTCTAATTTCTTCTGGTAAAGTTCTATAAAATGCTTAAATACCTCCCCTTGAGAGGTACTTTAGTGCTGGCTACACTTGCTTAGTAGCCTGATGGCTTGATGTTTACAGCAGGCATTTCCTACCTGTTTCCTTGCTGGCTCAATGGGTCGGTGTGCAATCATAACCTGCCTTAGCTTTTCCAAGTCCCCATCCTTTGCCAGGGTCCTGGCCTCTCCCTTTCCGAGTTTGTCTGGCCTTCTCTGTGCTGAATCATTTCAGCATGCAAATCCAACGGGAAATGTTGGATGTGAAAAAAGGTGTTTTTTCACTCAGCATGCTGACCAGGATCGACACAACACCAGCCAAATGCTCAGGTGAGTGTAGCAGAAAGGGTGGGAGCAAAGGGTGGGCAGAACCATCTGGCTCAGCCTGCTGTAGAAACCCAGCATCAGCAAATGCTGCATTACACCACATGGAAAAAGCAGGAATGAAGATGTATTCTTCACCTCAGTGGTTGTGAAGGTTGTTTTCAGTCACTTAAAGATTTGCACATTCATTTTCCCACCTGCTTTATCTGCCATGAGCAGGTTAAGTTGGCCTCTCATTTGGAGGCCAGATCCCCTGACCCTATCACATGGGCATTTCTCTGTGGTAGCAGGTGACTCAAGAACTGAAGCAGACACTGCCAGACCTTCCTGGAACCTCGGTGAGCATCCAGCCCAGCTTACTCCACCTCTGGGAATCTGGGCAGCCAGTGTCATCTTCCACCCATGGACGATTCCTGCAGCTCCTCCATGCCTCTCTGCTTTCCCAGGTATGTGCCACAAAACTTGCCATTCTCAGCCATATGAGCTTTAACTAGATATTACAAGCTGACTTTTTCTTCTGAAGGATATTTTGGGATAAAATGGTCTTTGTATTGTCTGACTGGATTGTTCTTCTTTCAGTAGCATACTTAAATCTTTGTGTAGGAGAGGAAATATGTTTATGATTATGAGGATCATTATCTTCATGGCTGAAGAACTCACATGGGATATGTGGGCTGTAATCTCCTCAAGCTGCTCTGAACCCCACGTTACCACATCTTGCTCTCTAACACTCAGCTTTTTGGGTAAAAGGGAACACTGGCACTGGCATGATTACTTTTTACCACCACACTGGGTTTTTTTTGCCTAAGACTGCAAAATATTAGTTCACAAAGGAATTCATGGCATGAATTCCAGTTACACAGGGCCTTATTTTCTGGCAAATCTTCAAAAATGACTTTAGCAGTATCTGCTCCTTAGCTTAGTCAGTTCTCCTATCAGTTTCTGTTCAGAGACAGCAGCTTCAATCTTGCTGATTACTCTTGGGGATAGTGAGATATGCAAACCCCTGGGGTTATGGTGCTTAGGTTTTTGGTGACTATACCCTATATACAGACCAGGGTCCTGGCTGGAAAGGGAACTTACGCCTTGAAGTCCCTTAGAAACTTTTGAAAGTATCATTGCCTGCCATATTAGCTGAAAAATGTTTTATGCAGAATGTGATACTCCCTGCTTGCTTCAGGGTATGTAATCTGGACTCTGAACCCTGTGGTCACTGTGAAGCCTCCCATTCACAGACAGGTTAAAGAGATGTAGACCAAGAAAGCTTATTGCATTTCTCTGGCAAATGTAATGTGAGACCCTTACATAGTAGCTGATCTAATTTTCATCAGACTCAGCTCACTATTTTAGGAGATTTCACTGCAGAAAGTAAAAGAATTGCTTCCATGACTGTATTTCAGCAATCAGCTTAAAAGTATGGGAGCTTTTTCTTCTTGTCTTGCGTTGTTAGCTTTAGTTCTGTTCTATGATTGCCAGTTAAAATTGTGTTTTCCTTGTGACTATGGTATTTGAGAATTGTCCGTAACTAAAAAATTGTAAGACCATTCACATTAGATCTGAAAATGCTCACAAAAGTTTTGTCATTTGCCTCATCTATACACCTGAAATATATCTCATGAAGCAGAATGGCAATTTTAGTCACTGTAACTATGTCTGCTCTAGCTTAACCGGGACGGGGCATGGGATCATCTTGTTTGTGTGTTCTTCTGCTGTCCATCTCCAAACTGCTGGTTAATAATTACAGGTTTTTCTCTGGACAGAGTTTTGGCTCATGCTAGCTGGCACTGTCTCAGTTGAGGGATGGTATGTGCTAGGGGACTGCTGCCAACAGGCAGGATGGGTGAGCCCATCCATCCTGCATGGGAGACAAGTACACAGGGGACTGAGCTCTGTGGACATCACCCTGCCAAACCATCTGTCCTTTGAGCCACAGGGTGAGCCCTCAGTGGTTTTATTCATTAGTATGAATCTACAGAGGGCAACAGACCCAGGACGAAAAAGAACATTCAGTGAGGATAAGACCTTTGTTTCAGCCAGAGAAGACTGATCTGTCCAGACTTCTCAAATAGCAGAGTGCAGAAAGAGTAGCCAATTGAACGTGGTCATTTGCTAATAGGCTGTTTCACTTCTTTCCCTCCAGATTGTACTCCCACTTGATTCCACCCGGATATTTTAAGAGACCTGGGAGAAGTGCCACTGTCAAGTGGAAAATGTTATGATGAACAAAGGAGCAGCAATCCAGGACTGTTCTGCAGGGACCAGGGAAGACCAAAGACAAAGTAAATAGTTATAAAGAATAGAAAAAAATATTAGTGAAATTGGGCAATTCTTCCCTCATTTAGACATGACTGATATTTTCTGATTGAATATTACTGATTTCTGAATAAAAGAAAACAAATTAATTATCCAGACTGCTTAACTTCATGCTTCTTTTGCATTTTGAGTTGTACATATCATATTGGATCAAATTCATATGACATTTGATCTCAGAACATTGTTTAAAGTTTTGTTTAATATCCGTTGTCTCATTAAATTGGCTTAAAGGTTTTTATATTCCTTTTAGGATATACAACTATGTTCATTAATCTTTAATAAGTTATATATCAGTAGCCATATAATTGATTGTAATACTCATATTGATTGTGATATTGAATTTCACAAGTTGTGGTTTAAAATATTTCTTTCATCTATATGTTCTATTTTTGTTCTCCTTGAAAATTTTCCATTTTATTGTACCATCAAAAATTATCTGAAATAAATAATTTTCCGAAATGATATTGCTTAATTTTCTTTTTCCTAATGTAGCAAAAATGATACAATCTTTTATATGATTAAGGAACAAAAACCCAGAGTGCCTAAAAGAAACATGAAGATAGAAAAGAAAACTAGAATCAAATATTAACACATGTGGTTCAAAGAAAAATCTTCTTTAACTGAAGAAATGACAGATATAAGGAGTTCTTTCTCTTCATCAGAAAATACCAGTTTATTGGGAGGGAAAAGAAAAAGTTCCAAGACTTTCCTGAACAGAATACTATAGTCTGGAGTCTGTGCATTCTAAAGGAAGATTTGAAACATTTTTCAATAGTCCGACACTGAATTTAAAATTTGATAATACATTCCTTGAATCAACTTTTGCTGAAGATGACAAAAATGTAACTTTTGGAGTGCATTTTCTGCTAATCCAGCTACTTAAGTTTGCACAGCTGGGAGATTTCTATTTTTTCCTGCAGCCTTTTCTCCCCCTCCCCCATTCTGATTTGTTATTGTTTGAAATTCTGAGAATGTTTTACACACATTTTCAGTGTACAACATTTGGATCCTGATAAACGAATGACAAGTATGATATAAAGCCTTGTGGAAGACCCTGCAGGGTCTGCCCAGAGAGAAGAACACATCTGTCTCCAGCTGTGCAGTTATTTAGGAGTGAAATTACTTGTCCTGGGTTGGGCAAAGATAGTAATTTTTTTTTTTTTTGTTGATGTGAAGATCAAAGGTTACACTCAGGAAGCAGGGACAAGGACTGTGGTATTTAGCAGGAGAGATTTATCCAGGACATAATTTAGTGCATGGTTTGTGTGTTAACCTGGTGCTAATGCATGTAGATGGCAGAGAAATTGTAAACAGTCTGATGTAAGATAAGTTATAATTGGTGAAAAGTAGATTAATCTACTGGTCATGAATCTTCCACAGTTAGCAGAATCCTGAGCAGCTGCTACATTCCACAATCACACTTTGAAAAGAGGCTGCTTGATCTGATGATTTCTTGCTACAACGCAAATAACTTCTTCCTCCTGTTCCTGTGTAGCTTTCTGTTTATTTATTTATGTATTTTAATAATGTAAACCTGGTTTTAGGAGCAATATCCAGTTTTAGACTGATATAACACACAAATTTCTTCCCAGAAGAGTGAATCCCTTGGTTTTGTGATTTGCAGTGTGCAAACTGAGAATACCCTCCCCCTCCTTCAAAACCACAGAGGTAGGAGCTTATAAATATGACTTTTCATAACTGGGTGCAGTATGACCTCATGGTCAGAGATGAGATATAATATTTATTTCTGCACAATTTCCTGATGCTGTTTCCATGAAATAGCTTTCTCATGTTTCTCAATTCTAAATTTGACTTATATATGCAAATACATTTACTCTTTTAAAAGTTATTCAGTATAAAATGTAAATATAAAAATTGTGTGAGAAAAGTGGAAAAAAAAGCTACAGAAATGATGATTGAAATCCCTTACAGCAGACCAAGATTTAATTAATATTTATGGACTATTGTAACACAAAACATTTTTCAATAGTACTGACATAGGCAGACAGCTTTTTTGTTAAAAAAAGCATGACTTTCACTAACCATAGAACCTCCATGGTTCTATTTATTAAGTCAGATGCAGCTGAGATTTGTACTGTTTTAAATAAGGAAAATGCCATGAGCTAAAATGAGATATACTGATATAAATCCAGAATAAATTATCTTAAATTTATGCTTAAGCATAAAATGTTTATGGCCAATTCCCATGACAAAAATAATCCGCCTGGAAGAGATTTGGCAAAAAATCAGAGACAGCAAACCAGTTTCATAATTGTAGCTCATTCACAAATATTAATGGAAACATGTTTTGCCATCTATATTAAAATGCAGTCATGTATCTCTTGAATAATTGCTAGGCTATGGAGAAACAATGAAGAGAATGAAGTTCTAGACTTTTTCTGTTCTTTCTCTGTCTTTGTTTTCGTTTCAATATGCTCATGAAAGCTCATCTAAGGGATCAAAACAAATGACTTCTCAGACGCTTTGCTGTGATCCAGTTACCAGATGTCTGAGGGAAGCAGGTAGTGGTGGATTGCACAGAGAATACCCAAGCAGGCTTTGACATGATAGAGAAGTTTTCATCATAGGCAGATTTGGTTTTCTAATTTTGTGCAGGCCCTGATAAATCTCTCAGTGTAGACTAATCTGCTATCACAGCAAGTGCAGCCAAAATCCAGAAATTCTCCAGCTAATTCTGGCTGCAAGCCAAACCTCACTGTTTCCCCACTGTACTGCCCTCCCACAAAATAAAATCTTACGGGTTCCCTTAAAATAGCAAATGAACTTTGAATTCATTGAGGGAAAATGAGCTCTAACCAACGAAAGACAGGCTACCAAGTCTTCCTAGGGGTTTCTCTTCATTTAACATAAAAAGGTTAAATAGAACATATATTTTAGAATCTCAAGAATATGGATAAATGTAGCATTTCTGTGCATTTAAACCCTTAAAATGGGGTGGATCAATGGGTCTGCAATGGAAAGTCAGCAACAGTATGTCTTGGAAGAGGAGATTCTATCACTGGGTTCTTTTCAAATACACCAAGCAGAAACCAGCAGGTACAGTAAGGCTCAAGGTGAGGAGATCAGCAGTCACTACAGATAATTTAAAGCTGACATGCCACAAACTTCAGCTACTGAAACTGTAGCTTCCTTATTTACCTTAGTGATGAAGAGCTTCCATGTTGAAAGACTTCAACGGTGCCAGCGCTCCATAGTGTCAAATTGCTGGGAAAGGAGCGCGGTGAAATCAATAGCAGAGTTTGTGGGCATGCAAAGATCATTCCTGTCGAGCAAAGCTAGGTCATATCAGA
The DNA here is from genome assembly GCA_013399835.1 of Leptocoma aspasia. Taxonomy (NCBI): domain Eukaryota; kingdom Metazoa; phylum Chordata; class Aves; order Passeriformes; family Nectariniidae; genus Leptocoma; species Leptocoma aspasia. Next base: position 812,658 of record VXAX01000740.1, read on the forward strand.
TGCAGTAGCTGCTATGGTATCTCTGGGAGTGAAACAGCTATGTGTGCTTTCTGCCTTTGCTGGCAGCAGTTTGGTACAATGCCAAAACTACTATAAATGTAATAAAATTTGGGAAAAGATTATCCATACTCCCACTGATTAGTAGATACAGAAAAAGTTTTGTCTACATAACTACCAACAATTAATTTTTTAAAAACATTAAATTAAAAAAAAATAATATCTTGTATTGTCTGTAACTTCCTGTTCTTTTTTTATATATTTCTTTTTCATGTTCTAATGCATGTCTTTTTAATGTTTTTGTTCAATTTTGCACTTATTACTCAGTTAGCACTGTTTATAGAATTTCCCTGAGTAAGACTGAAGAAAAATTGTTTTGTATCACTGTCTATTCTTTGGAAGAAAAATAAAGAAGCTTGTTCAGGCTTGTCTCCTTCAAATGTTCCATAATGAAAAAAGGGCAAAACCTTCAAAAAATATTTTGGAAAAAGTTTGCTCAGATAACGGACACTTTATACACAAAAGCATGTGGAATAAAAGTATGCGTAATTAACCTCTCAAGTATGGGATGTTCATTTGCCATATATGTTTATTTTTCCACGATGAATCTATTCTCTATGATTTTACCTATGTTTTATATCTTGTGGTAGAAACTCATAAAAGCTAATATAATACTGTTAGTCGCTTAATAAAGACTAATAACATAGTTGACCTGAGATGGGGAGAGCAATTGAATCAGGTCATGCTACTGACTAAGCCAGATTTCACAACAACTTTCAACAAATATATAGAATGGGAATAAACTCCTTAGAGGACAATTTGATCTTAAAAAAATAAGAATAAAACAGACAGTGTCATTATAAGCATCCAAATTTTGCCTTGCAAATCTCATAACTTCCTAGTATCACAGAAACATAGTTGTTTCATAAAGTCACTGGGGAAAGCGTGGTAAACACATACTGTCATAAACTGAAAAAGCAACCAAAGCATCATCACATTCAGTGCACCAGAAAATTTTTTTAAAAAATAAAAATAAAAGAAAAAGCCTTCAAGCCATGCAGATTTTACATTTTTTTCTTTCCAAGACAATCCGCTAATGATGCCTCTTATTATGCAGGAATGTTTACAGTCATTAGTCTTCAGGCAAAGTATCAAAAGAATACAGACAATTTGAAAATACCTGTGACACTTAAAAAATACCTCAAAGACAATTAACTCATCAACTTCCAAACTGCAAACTAGTTTTACAGGTTACTAGAGAATTTGACTGCAAAGAAAACCGTGGTGCATGTTGTAGAGCAGCCCTCCAAACCCATGGATCCGCTTCCGCCTTGAAAAATCCCATTTATCACCACATTCCTCTCCATGTGAATCACAACAAGTCACAGCTGCTAGGTTCAGCAGTTCTACCTTGTTCAGTAGAAAGATCAACTGGCTGAAATAAAGAAGGAAAAACAGAGTGATTTCCTGCCAGCAACTGGAAAGAAAAGTGACAGATGGAAATGTTTCTTCATACCATTCATGGTTAGCTGGTGGAACTCATTGCTGCAAGAGTTCATTGGGACTGGATCTGAGGGAGGCTGGATATCTACCAGTATATTTCTACCCCTCAGGAATTAGACTAGTAAAGCCCAAATATCCAGATGAGAATGCTAGGAGACATAAAACATCACACATTTCAGGAAATAATCTGGGGATCCAGCTGTTTTCCAGTTGTTGGACAGCAAGCTGTCCATGAGGCACAGTGAGCTGCCAGTGAGCTCTATTAGGTAGAGCATTGCCAGCCAGTCGAGGGAGCTGATCCTGCCCATCTGTTCAGCCTTGGTGAGGCCACATCTGGAGTGCTGTGTCCAGTTCTGTGCTCCTCAGTACCAGAAAGACATGGAGCTCCTGGAGTGTATCCAGTGGGGGCTATGAAGATGATTAAGGGATTGGAGCATTTCTTATGAAGAAAGCCTGAAGGAGATGGGCCTGTTCACCTCAAGAAGAGACATCTGAGCTGGAACCTCATCAATGTCTATGAGTATCTGAAGGGAGGGTATCAAGAGTATGTTTCCAGGCTCATCTTAATGAGGGGACAGGCAGAAACTGATGTGCAGTAAATTCCACCTGAATCTGAGGAAGTGACCACACGCGATCACATCTGGGAACAGATTGACCAAAGATGTTGCAGAGTCTCCCTTATGGGAGATACTCAAGAACCACCTGGATGCAATTCCCCGTAACGTGCTCTAGGATGGCCCTTCTTGAACAAGGAAGTTGGACTCACTGTGGGCCCTTCTAACCTTACCCATTCTGTGATTCTGTGACTTGCAGGAACATCTTCTGACACTGCATAATTATTTCAACAGTATTCATAAGGTGATTAGAAACAGTGGTTGGACCAACTATGCCAGGTGACTGACAGCGTGATAATTTGACAGCTGCTTACAACACAATTTGGGCCTTACCAAACACTTCTGCAGCAGTTTGTATCAAAAGTGAGGTGGTATTGTCACAGAATCTCTCAAGTTGGAAAGGACCTGTAAGGATCATCAAGTCCATCTCCTGACTCCTTGCAGGACTACCTAAAACTAAACCATATGAGTATGAACCTCATCCAGATGCTCCTTGAACATGCTTGGTGCTGTGACCACTTCCCATCAAGTACATACGCTATCATTTTTGAGTCCTAACACAAGTTCTAATGCTGTGGTGTTTAACTAGCAAACCATCTTAGTTTTTAGCTTCTGTGAACAATCTGTTTTTCTCCTTATTGTCACAAAACCTTTGATCCTGATGATAACCTGATTTGTCTGTTCTGCATGCCTGAAATAAGACCACCAAATGTTAAAAATGGTGGAAATCATGTGGTGAGCTTATATTCAGCTTAATATTGCATTAAGTAAATCCAGAAAAGTTCAGGGGATAAAAATCTCTTAGTTTAAAATGCAATGCAATGCCAATTTATACAGAGGTATTGATCTGTGTGAGAGCAGTCTTTCAAGAGGAATCCTTATAGTCACACTGTACTATTCATGCTGCTTTCTGAAATCTACTGTTCCTTTTATTGTTACTACTTTACTGCATCTGTACCTGTTTGGTGTTTAAAGTAGATTAAACAAATTTCTATAGGATTTTCCCTGTAAATACTTGGCATGTGTTACTGAACTCTTATAATGAAGCAACAGCTATTTGTAGAAGTGAAATCTGACATCTGAAAAGATACCTTTTAGTCTTTGGGGAAGGGAAATGATGCCTCAGGTTTTAACTTTTATATTTTCAGATCCTGTACTGCTTTAGTGTGTGGGTCTGGGCTTCATATCGGGGGATAGTAAGTCCTCTTCACAGAGTAGGCAGAAAAAACAATTCCTTCTCTAGCTGGGGACTGAGGACAACCAATCCAGATCTCAGGCCCAAGAGCATAAACACTGGTGGACTGAAGACAGAAGAACAAGAAGGATGGGAGTTCATGGGCTAAAGCTGTAACTGGACAATAAACTCCAATATGCTAATGAACCAAAACTTAAAAAAGTGTGGAACCTTGTGACCAGTCGTCCATTTTTGTGACCATTTTGGGTTCATCTTGGGTGTAGCCCTGGCTGGGCTCTTGTGCTGCCCAAGTTGTATCCCCTGAGGCCTTTAAATAAATACCTACTTTATTCTTTAACTCTATCTAGTCTCTGTTCTAGATAAGCCTTCACAAGGCATCAGTGGCTATAACTATTCACTGCACTCAAATATAGCACTGGGAGTCTTCTCCTGTCCTGGTCTTGTAGCATTGTTGTTGGGAACTCTTTATAATGGGAAAAGGCAAAAGAAGCAAGCTCTGTTCCAGATCAGAGCACTACTTGCACTCTTAAGCAGAGCATGGATTATACAGAAGCACAGTCAGAGGTCCTATATTACATTTTTTTAATCTTCCTCCCCACATACAAGGGTCCTTAAACTTCTCAGTTTTAAAGGGTTTTTGTCTCTAAATGATCAGTATGTGTCACAGAGGTTTAAGATAAATTTTCCAAAGATTTAAGAAAATAGAAGTATTTTCAACCCTCCTCCAGTATAGCACTTAAGTATTTGTTACAATACCTGAGCACATATAATGGGAGGAAACTTATACATGATTAAAAACAAAGGATTTAACACCAGAAATATTTTTAGGCAACGTTCTATCAGTAAACCTCTGAACAAGTTTATTGCTATAAATTCAGTCCCATTGCAGAGAGTTGTCTGGTAGTGCAGCATTTCCTGTTACAGGAGCATGGTAGCAGCAGAAAGTTATATTTATCCCAACTCAGTTTCTGACCATAAGATCCTCAGCTGTGTTAATAGATATCTTTGAGTAGCTCTCAATATTTATTTTAAATTTAATAATTTACTTTTTATGAATCTTTATTTTCTGTCCATTTTGAACTTTTATCTTTTCCTGTACTTGAGAAAAGAGAAAGCATATAATAGTTTTCATGATCTGTTTTTCATGTTATCTCAGTGATTTGCTTGGCAAATATTTCTTGGCTAGAAGGAGAGTAGGAGAATATGTAGACAGGGCGTACCATAAAATTTTATGGAAAACATTGTGAAATCTATGCATTTGGGTCAATCTTTACCCTGTGCTGTGTAGTGTAGGGGCATTGTCTGGCCCAGCAAGAAACTTGCTTTAGAATAGCACTTCCACTGAGCAGTGGAAATCCTGTATTTCCCACTACCAGGGGAATGTATTGCCTTGTCCCAGTCTGAGAGCAGAGTATAAACAACACCACACCCTCTGGACTGGGCAGCACAGTTTGGCTAAAACCACAGAAGAAAAGAAAGACTGACTGATGTGTTAAATTAGAAAGGGAAATTAGAAAGGAAAAAAATTCTCTGGAATTATTCCAAGAAATAATGAAGCACTGTAAACCCCCTAACATTTGTCTATATTATATGGTTTGTATTGCATTTTTATAGTGTGACTCTTGTATTGCAAAAAAATGCCTGTACAAAATGTTTGAAAAGTATTCCTGTACAGTTAATGAATACTTTAAAAAATTATTTGGAGGATGAGTCGTGTAAAATTCAGAGTGCAAATACACATTCACTTTGGTGTAGCAGGAGAAATAAAACTTTCAAGATTAAAATACAGTTTCTCAAGTTGCAATTTTAGAATGATTTTCCATATATTATATGGATTCAGATTAATCTTAATTTTAAATTGGTTAGAGAGCCCTTCAATATTAATCAACAGATTTTTCCAAATAACATATTTTTTCTACCTTCCTTTCTTTGAGTCCTTGAATTTAATAATGTTGAGATTTCCTGCTCCGAAGAGGGATCTGCTACATAAATTTAAATGAAATAAAACACTTAAAAAAAGAATGAAATGTGTGAAAAACACAGTCTGATAAGATCAAGAGTCTGAATCTATAATCCCCAAAACATGACAATTTGAAGTTAAATCTGAATTGGTGTGTTCTTGAATTGCTATTCTGAAACATTTACTTCTTTCTTTAAAAAAATGTTTTCCCAAGTCCATAACCTGAACATGAAGTTCATATAGGAAAATATTTGAGAATAAGGCTATTATTATACAAGCCCCATAACTCCCACAGAATTTCCCTTATGAAAGGGAACTCCAGGCTGGCCAGTTGGCTTTCCAGTCATCATTGCTGGTAGACACATTCAGTGGGGTTATTATTGTGGGTAATGCCCCATATGCTTCCTGCATTAAGAAGGTGAGGGGAGAGGAACACCTGCCATGACATAAGTCATAATGAAATTCACTTCACAAAGTAGAAAAGTCCTAAAAAATGAGTGGAAAATCTCTATTTCTGAATTTGAAAGTGTTGTTGTAGAGGGGACTTCCAGCCAAAAACCGATCAGGTTTTGAAATGGATGACAGGGATAGCCTGCATCTTGCATTTGGAGGATTATGGAAAAGGTTAGAAAAGAAAAAGAGAGAAGTTGTCAGATTTTTAAAACAGAATTGTGAATTCTGGTTTTGGATGGCAGCACTGACAGGTCTCACCACTTTCTTGGTGTTAAACAAGGCAAAGAGAAATGTTCGACGGTAAAAGTTCCCACACGCCCCAGCACAGATGTTTTGTAGACATGGCAGAATGAATTGACAATAATATAACTGTACTTAGAAGCAGATTTTCTGATGTCAAGTACAGTATACATCTGCTAAGATGCAACTGTAAAAGAAAAAAAATAGAAATCACATATCTCAACTAATTTCTATGATGAACATGTAAGACAATGCTATGACAGTAGCTGAGAGGCACAGCAGGAGGGGCAGAGGGATCACTTTTCTCTAAGCAGGCAGATACTGAGCTTGAACAAATATCTGATCTGACCCATCTGTGGCTTTTCATATTTTCAAAAACTGGCAAACAAAAAGGACATGTGAATTTAATCCTCTACTGTTTTAATTTTAGTTGGTTCATCCAACATTTCAAACAGAGCTATATGAATGATGCTTTTTTTGAAAACCAAACAGTACTTTTACCTCTAAACCTTTTCCAGATTTGATTTCACAGGGTGAAATTAAGCCAGTGTGAAATCCTGAGGTGCCTAGAATGGAAATGCTGACAAACTTTCAGCTGTAGAAGTGTTAGCAACCCACCTCAGATGTATTGTCATTAATTAAGCAGATGAAACAGAAAACAAAGAATTAGCTGAAGTTCAGTGGTTACTTGTTGCAAATTTGTAAATGGGGTCCGTACCATAGAGATATGTAAAATAATGCTCCTGTTAAAAGTTATGTGGAAAATAAAGGTTCTCAGCAAGCTAATTTTACTCTGTTAACAAAGCATGGTTTCAAGCTATTCTTGTTAACCATCCACCCACTTTCTTTTCCTTCACCACCTCAGATTTGCAGATAGGAGGTACAATTACAGTCCTTTGTTTCATCCTGAGATCTCTTTACAAAATAAAGTCTGCTTTTATCCTGTTGAAACCTATGTGCTTTCCTTCATTGTGTAAAGCTAAAGGAGCTGATGTCTAACTTTAAAGTGATCCCTTGTGTTGCTCTTTTTTACCCCCTCCCTGCCTCTTCGTTGTATGTATAGCCCAATGTGTGCTTTCAATTGAACTTTTCCCCTGCCAAATCACACACTTAAACCCGGAAAAAAGAGGCTGGGGTGAAATCCTGGCCCCACTATACTTCATGGGCTTTAACGGGGTTAGGTTTCCACTCTAGTGGCCACTGCTCTTTGAATTGCTCCTTTTAGTCCTGCCCGAGATTTTTTACCCCTCTTGGAATGGAAGTGGTCTAGTGGACATTTCTGGCACAGATGGTCTGCTGCAGCGAACTGGAAAGCCAGGAATTTGGGTGATTTAACTGGCTTTGATACGGGCAGTTGACACCGTAGTGGGATCATGATCCAAGAATTTAAGGACCCCACTCTTAACAAATGAGCAATTTCCAATACGACTCCAAAAGAATGATGACAAAGAAATTGTCATCTATAATTGTCTATAATTACAAATATAGATATTTGTAATGATACTTGCATTTTTATTCCTCTAACAGCCTGTTTTTCATCTATCAGGGCATGTCAGGAAGATTGACTTTTCCAGTGTACCTAATGGGGTGTTCTGGGCATTTATAACAGAACAGGATGCTGAAAAAAAAATAAGAAAGGGGTGTAGAAATAAAGTTAGTAAAAAACCACCACCACCACTAATAATAATAGTCATCATCATCATCATCATCATCATCATTACCATCAAGATAAGGTTGACAACAGTGGTAGGAATCTTGTCCACTTGCCAGTGCAGAAGGAAAGTGTTTGTCTGCAAGATCAATATAGTGGGACATAAAATTTGGAACGCTGGGCTGTTTCTCATAGCAGACTTTTTCTTTTACGCCTGTGCCACACCTGCTCTCCAAAGGAGCCACAGGAGATGGGACTAATGGCAGGCTTGTCAGAAGAGTGTGTGCCTGAAGACTACACCCTTCCCCCTTCCTCTGCAAGAAGCTTCAGACTGCGCTGATTTCCAGGCCATCTCCTTCATTTCCATCACATAAATACCAGTAAGAACACACTGAGCCCTCAAGGCAGCACATGCTTTGTGTTGCATCTAATCCACAGGGATGTAGAGATCGAAGCAGATATGTTTGATCAAATAGAATGGGCAGTTTCACATTTCTTTACCTTCATTCCTCAGGGAAACGCAAGATGCACACCATCACAGTCCTTGGAGAAACTTCTTCCTTATTCAGTATCAGTTTGCTTCTGAAACAGAGGCACCACCTTTCTGAAATCAGTGCTGTATTAATGATGTTTAAAAGATACAAGTCTTCATACTGCCTTCAAATAGATATGCAGGATGCTGTGAACTTGTTCACAGAAAACTTGCTCCACTGTCCACAGACAGAGCCATAATCTTCCTACCATCTATGCTCATCCTCAGCTGAAAAAGAAGAGTAGTTCCACCATGTTTATACTATCTTTTGATACTTTGAATTTTCCCCAATATTATTTTTCCTATCCTGTTCTCCTGACATTCTAGGGAGCAGATTTTTAACTTTCAACTTCATCCCTGAGAGGGATACCAAAAAAACATCATAGACATCTCCGGTGTTTGCATTTTGCATAGGATGTTCAGAAAATGGAGAGGCTGCAGCATGATTTGAGAGCTGGAGAAAATGTCTAAACCCCCTCAATCTGCTTAGGTTATCAAAAAGAAGACAAAGTGGTGACTAGCTCACTGTGTTTTAAGTACATCTGCTGAAACGTTTTGACCTTGTAAACTCATATAGAACAGGAGTTTCATGAGGACTGAAACCACAAGCAAATGTCAATGAATTCAGAGCATAGAGACAAAAGCAGAAAATCTTTTTGTTTAGGAACTTTTAAGGCTAAAGCTTATTTCTGCATTTGAAAAGGTTTTAATTAAAAGATTTAACTAAGTGAAAAGAGTTAAATAAAAGGGCCTAGCTAATCATTTTATATTGACCCAAACCTTTTGTTTGTTAAAGCAAACACTGGGCTGACTCATTATGTTGATAATAACTGCTCTAGTGGTACAGCTACCACTGTGTTAATTATTCTAGTGCTGAAGAGAAATCCCCTGGGGTGGGTTTTGTACTTTGAAGCTGATGTAATTAAAAAAATGCAACAAGATTCTGGAACAATCTGAGGATTCTTGAGTACACAAATAACACCATCTTCTAGCAATGAGAAAGCTGAGAACCTTCTGATGTTACCAGCAACCTTCAGATGGAGTCTTCTTATACCATGTAATATTTTTTATTTGAAAATGACCAGCTTTATAAAAGGTATTTGCTAAAATAATCATTATGAAAATTCCTGCACATTAACCAAAATATTTTAGATCATATAAACTGTCACATGCAGAGTTGTAGGGAATTCAAGAAAAATAGACATCAGGGTTAGACTGTTGAAGCAATCAGATAATTGGGCCCCATAGGGGGACAACCCAAACTTTTTTCCTTAAAGAAGAATCTCAAGCTTGGAGTCTAGGTGATAGAAAAATGTGAAGTGAAAGAATACATATTCAAAATTCTTAGGAAGCAAAGTCTTGATGTATTTATGCAGCCCTTGTACCTGCACTCAACATTTTAGAATAAGTGGTAGCATTTCTCTCTCACTCTACAGAATACCAAGTTTAAAGACAATAAGATTAACAATCTCCAGCAACAGTACTTACATCTGCTCCATAGGCTAGCCAGCAACTCTGGACTCCTCCAAGCTGTTCTGAAAAAGAAAGCATTTGGATAATTGGACAAAGGTGCTTGGTGGAGCTCTAAAATAATCACTACCATCCCTCATCTTTCCCAGTCCTAAATATACATTTGAACTCTATCTTTTAATCCTGTTTTTGGCAGAACATCTTTAATCTCTTGCCCTCCATTCTAAGAAAAATTCATTCGCATGTGAGTTTAAGTAGAAGTTACTATTTATAGCAGTTTAAAGTGGTTTATATTGTCTAAATTTTTATTATATTGTCATGATACATTTGCAGGCTTTTTTTCCCAGTGTTTTGCTGTGAATAGAGGTTCAGATGTGTACTCTGCTTACATTGTCTAACTACTGAAGCTGGATGATTTATTTTCTTCCCATAACAATTACCTTTACCCCTTCATTTCCTTTTCTAAAATACAATTTGAGGTGATTTATAAAAAAACTGCAAATTTGACTTGCATTTTTTTAATTGCTCCTGCGAAGTGAAAAATAAAGACAAAGTCTGGTAATGAGGAATTTCCAAATGCTTTAAATCCTATGGTTTTGTTCACAGCAAGTCTAGGGTGCCATTCATAACTCCTTTGCCATTGTCAGTGCACCCATAGGTAAGATGTAACACGGTAGCTTGGATGTTTGGTTAAAAGATGTCCTACTCAAGCCCTCTATCTTCTTCTTTTTTGAAGTGTTTCAAGCCTTTGCCAGTTGAATGCAGTGTGATGGTTCTCACTGTCATTCCTTGTGAACTCCTGTTTAAACTCCTAAAACATCTCAGAAACAATTAGTTAATGTCTCTTTGATTAGTGAGAGAGGAAATAAGAATTGCATTGTATATTCTGGTTCTGTGGTCATATAGTAAAAACAATTAGTTGCACAGCCTGCTACTCACACCCTAAATATTTGGATGATGATTTCCTGGATACATTATGTTGAGCTAATACAGAAATTCGATGCTGTATTTTGGGTAGGGGAAGGTCTAAAAACTGGCTGGATTAGTCACTGGTCTAAGGACTGCTTACTTCTTGGTGACCATTACATAGGATAACCCGGGTTCTTAATGACTGTTTTATTTTGTTTCAATTCCATGGTTGTTGTGACAGGATGAATTATCAGATGTAGTAAAAAGCCAGCTGGGTTTAATTAATCATTAACAGTATTTGCTGCATTTACTGGGACCTGTGGCAGGAGTGGGGAGAATGTTCTGAAGCCTCTGTAAGATGGACTCAACTCATGTATGCAGCAAAATTTTTTCAGGAGTCTTTGAAGGAAGGAAGGTCTTTCTAATGTGAGATTAACAGACTGAAGGGCTCATTAAATAACCCTATCCAGATCAAGTCTTGCTGTGCCTCACACTTCAGGAAAAATATGTATTTCAAATAAGAAAGGAAAGCAGAGTGAATTATCTAAGGTCTTGAAGATGTTATTTATCTGGGAAGAGTGAATGAATAGTGTTAAGCTTCAAGAAGTGTGCCTGGTGAGAGGATCTGAAATAAAGAGAGGAAGTAAAAAGCTTGATGTCTTGGTCAGTTAAGGACTGGTCAAGAAGTATTAGGCAGAAACCACAATATGGAAGTTACCAACAGGAGAACTTTCAGTGACTTAGAACTAAGGAACATGGGAAAAACATACCTCCAAGCAAGCTAGGGTTGAGCCTCCACCACTATCCTGCCTTCTACCACTCGGGACATTTAAGTTTTGGTCATCCTCCTCCAGGTGAATGATGTAAACCTTAGCCCAGTTGTTTCCAAATTGGAAGATAAGGCATGATCACAACAAATACGAATGAGCAATCAAGTCTAAACTAATGAGTTTTGTTTCTGCAGGACAGTATCAAAATTGGTCTTGTCACTGGTCTGCAAGAGGGAGGAGGCTAAGGAGCCAGACCCAGTAATGCATAGGACAGGGCTGATTTATATTCCTGACTCAGTTATATAAATTCTGGTTCTAGTTAAGTTACTCACACAACTATTCATTGCTTGGGTTTCAGTCCCTGGTCTAGTGTGTAAAACAGCAATCCTTCAACAGAAGAAGCTGAGTCTACCCACTTGCACACAAAAGGTTTCTAATTTTCAAGCCCTTCTTTAAAGGTAAGGGTTAAAATCCTTTAACCCAGAAAATTCATTCATTACTGCCTAGATTAGTGCTTTAACCCCTGAACTACTGGATAAAAAGAATAGAGAAAGGTTCTTCACACCAGATATTTTGTGAAAAATTTGGCTTGAAGAAAGCCAATTGAAGCTATTGTATCTATTCAGCAGGATTTATGTATGGTTTTAGGTGACTGAAATGGAACTTTTCAAGGGAAAAAAACCCACACCTTCTTACCACTGTAAACGACTGCTAAGATGTTCTTCTAGCACTTTTAATTATGTTAAAGTGTTAACACATTTAGTCATACAAAGTTATACTTCATGTTTGGACATGATTTCTTTGAATATACTGTCTTCACTCTTTTCTGGAAAGATACGACCTGACAACAGCTGTTACTCTTATGAGAGCAATGTCCTGAGTATTGTTTAGATGCTTGCTGCTGTTTTAAATGTCTTCAGGATACCAGGGAACGTTGCTTGTCTACAGTTTACTTTACAAAGGGACAAAAAAGTTAACTGTGTCATGATCCTAGAAGATAAAAAAAAAGAAGACATGCTGTTTTATAATTAGAGCACAATGCATGCAAATACCTTTTTGATTCTGCCCTCTGATATTAAAATGCAGTACCAATTGCAACAGACAACTGTTTATAACATGACAATATTTTTTCCTTTTTTTTTTTGCCCATTTATCAATGTAATAGAGTATTAGAACAGTCTCTCACACTATTTACAAATTATAAGAAGTTTAAAATGATATCCCCATGCTGCTTAGCTATTTCAGAGCAGCTGTGATATAGTAGAAGTTAAGTACTAGTAAATGGATTATTGGTTCCAACATATAGGACCCACACATTTCTCAGACAGCCCAAACTAGTACTTAGCTACTTCTTAATCCCCCCTTGCCCAAAGCAGAGAAGAATTGTTTTCTGAGCCATGAATCTGACCACTGTTCAAATTTGATTTTTCTTTTCTCCTTTTTTCCGTCCTCATAGCTATCAGTGATGGCATTGAAAACCATCAAGGAGAGAAAGGTGATCCCACCACTGCAAAAAGAGAAATAAGCAATATAAGTGCAAGCCAGGAAAAAAAAAATGTATGCAAAATAGAAACAGGAGAATATTTTTTGGTATTTTCTCTTTCTATGTTAGTGTTTTTTTACTATTACTTCTCATTTCAAGGAAGAAGTTTTCCCATTATAAGCCACTTTTTTAAATTAAAAGAAAACAAAACTGGCACTAGTAAAGAGTTCTATGTGCAGTTTTTAATGGGGGGAAAAAAAGTTGTAAGAACCTCAAGAGTAGATGAAGGGCTGTCGAATCCTATAGCTGTGACAATGCTTGTGGGAAAGTCTGGAACAGCAGGGAGGAAAGTGTGAGCCAAGAAACCTGAAAAATAGTCCAAGTACTTTCATAAAGTCCTTCTTTTAATAATGTGGGTTTAATTTTCATAATATATTACCATTTGGTTTGTTTCTTAGGGACCTGTGTTTATTAGAGAGCATTCCCTGAAGCTGTCAGTGTATGGGAGTTCCCCTAAACTCCCTCAACATGCAGCTTTAGCGGTTTTCCTCTGTTTTGAGAGGGTACATTAATAACCACACACTAGTCTAGGCATTAAATAGGCCACCCACCCTTCAAGAAGTACAGTTCACATTTCCATCCACTCTTAATGGCAGCTAGCCTAATGGGAATGATGTCAAGGGTTGCAATGAAACACTCTGTGTGTCTCCTTACTCCTGTCTTTGTGAGGACCTTGTCCTGTTTGACAGCTATTTGTTTAGTCAGGGAATGTTACAGAGGAGTTGATTTAGTGCTGAGGAGAAAGGAATGGTGCCACCCTCATTCTTAGCAGAACTGATGTCCAGCTTTGCTGTTGCCCTTTGGTCATGTCTGCTCACATATGACCTGGAAGACATTCTAAGTACTCATAGCTCTCAAGTTTGTCACTCACACATGCTGCACAGCCACAACCCACGAGCAACATCTGCAGAGGTGGGAGCCTCATTTTCTGGCTGACTCCAGATTGTTTATTCTTGGTCTTGTAACTCTCTTCCCGTCTGCCTCTGGCCAGCTCTGCTGAGTCTATCCAGGAGCAGACACATGGGCACAAATGAGCTTTCTGAGGAAGTGCATGTGTGTGCATTTGTGTATGTACAATTTTTTATTACCAGCAAGGCTGGCAGCTCTGTTTATTTAAAGTTGCCTGGCACTTTCCACTACAAAATCTAATTTCCAGTTGCCGAAATTGAACTGTTTTATCCGACATATTTCAAGTCAACAGCCAACCTCCGATTCAGAAGATTGTAAGGGGCATGTGCGTATTTATTTGAAGTTATCAGGCAAGCCCCTTCAGTAGTTTCCTGAAAGTTATGGACACCAATACCTTGCTTTACAAGCAATACTTTTGCCACATTAAAAAACACAGTTTTCTGTTGAGAACCAATGCTTTCACAGTAGCAGGAGTGTTTGCCAGCTCGGTTGCTGGCATATTGGCAGCTGCTAATCTGGGTGAATACTCTTCCATTGATAATGTGTCCAAATCTGGCTGAGATTTAAGCAAGCACATCAGAAATTGCAACCTGTCCTGTAACTGCAGCTTTGTTTGCTGTTGCTACAGCTGAAGGAACGTCAGCTGGTTGTAAGCTGCACTCTAGTGTCCCTTGATTGACAGGGCTCCAGATTCTACTGTTGCCAGAGCTCAAGTGGCTGACACCCATCCTACAAGTCCTTAGGACATGCCTCACAATGCATCATGCATTTGATAGCTCCACATTACGCTTGTGACCAACATTCAGTGATCTAAAAGGGCCAGGAACCACCCTCTAGCTCTGACACCTGACAACTTGGCTGCATCCATACTATACAACACTCAATCTAGTGCTCCCCAAATATGTGCAATATATATATGCACCTAAAAATTTTTATTTGTGACATGCTAAAATTACTTCACTGAGCTGTTTCTCTCTGATGTACTGAATTCATTACTCTTCCAAATCTGCCTGTGCATTGTAGCCATTCCTTTGATGTTTCTCAGCATTCAGTAGCCCAATCAGCTACTTCCCTGACCAGAAAAGCACACCAATGGGGTATGCAAATCCCTCCAGGACAAAGATTTTTCATGGAAGAAAAAAATAAGGGTATTTATAGCAAAACTCATTTGGTAATCATATTCAGTAATCATATTTTCAGACTGATTGGTGAAGAGGCCAAAACCAAGGTGGCTCAGAAGGAGTACATCACAGCAGGCAGTCCTTACTCACCAAAGGCAACTCTTCTCCATCCAGAGCCCAGCACTTGTCCCGGCTATCATGCCACTATCAGCAAATGCTAACAATGTGACCTATCCCTCCCAGTGATAATCAGCAAGGAAGAAGACCCATCCAAATGTGATATCAAGTTACTTCATTTGTTCAAGTGGAAGAAACTTTGTCTGGTTTAGTGGGAGATCAAAAGGCTGTGATATCAGGTTTCTCTTTTATCTTTTTTTAAAATTTATTTATTAAATTTCCTTTAAAATGAAAAACCCGGACCTTCTTCATACATAAAAGAATAGTAATTTAATACTTATTCAGATACTCATAATTTAGGAATTTCCAGACCATATATTTCCACCCTTTTAGTACATATTTTAAATATGTGATTTTATTTATTATTTAAGAAAACATAAATATAGAAAATACTATATAGTTTGCATTTGTATAAAACACAATCAGATTTTTTTTACAAGTCTTAATCTCAATGTGCATTTTTCTCTGTTTTCCAACATGTAATCTTTTATTACTGTGTCTGCTTTACAAAATTTTCTTGAACTGGCTTTTTTTTTTCAATTAACTGTTTATTAGTTGTTTAATATTAATTTGTTTTTTTTTTCAATTAACTGTCTATTAGTTGTCTAATATGAATTTCCAATCAACTGCTGTTGTTTGCTGTTTGATTGCTCCTTCTTACTAGAATTGCCTTCCATGGATAATGAACCTAATCACTTAGATACTGGAAATACCAGATTAAAAAGCCAATCAATCATTTCTAATAATTTTTAGTGTTGTGAAAGGAAGAAAAGAATCACTAAAACAGCACATGATGTTCTCAATTAAAGCAGCTTTTAAAAAGCTTTTATCAACAGCAGCTGTCACAGATGGGTTATGTTAGTCAATAATACTCCAAAACAGGAAAAAAAGCACCCATGCTTATATAAATGAGAAGAATATCAGCTTGATCATAATACTCTTTCACCAAAAGAATACGTTGGGCTCATCTGTGTTTGCTTAAACATGAGTAAAAAAAAGTGTAGGTCATAAAAATACACTTCAGAGCCCCTTTTCCCATCTGAAAAACTTCCATCAATTCATACGCTCAGTGATTAAACAGAGCACCATATATCATCCTGCATATTTTGAGCACTTTGTAGGAGCCTGGACGAGAGAAGTGCTAAGAAGATCTTGAAGCCAAACACTGAATTCTTCAGTCAAAGCATAACAATTTATTGCCAGATTTGTTTCTGAACACTATAGATATTTTTATCTTAATGTATTACAAATGGATGTAGTTACTCATTTTTATTCGATCTTTACAGAACTTTAATTAAACAAAACTGTTATCCATGAAATTAGCATAGACAGTCACAAGCCAAAAGATATTAATAATCTGAAAATGAATAGAACTTTGTCTGACATGAGCTCACATTTTCTGATTTTAGTTATGTCAATAGAATTAAGTGGAGTGTACTCAGTGATTCTTGTGATCTATTACAACACAGCTCTTCATGAAGTGAAAATGATGATGGTTATATTTGTCAAGATCATTGAAGAAATAATTAGCATCAGAACATTGATTTAAAGTATATTTCTCTAGCCAAATCTACCAGCATAATCTAATAACAAATTATCTGTTTTAGTCTTTGCTATCAAGATTATGTTCTTTATTCATTCTATGCATGTGAAGCATATAGATAAAAAATGCAAGCATGTTCTTGATCTTATGTACACAGCACTTGTACAATCATAGTATTGTTTGGTTTGGAGAGAACCTTAAAAATAATCTAGTTCTAAACCCCTTGCCACGGGCAGGGACATCTTCCGGGTTGCTCAAATTCTCATCCAACCTGGTCTTGAGCACTTCCAGGGATGGGACAGTCACAACTTCTCTAGGCAATATATTCCAGTGTCTCTCCACCCTTACTTTAAGAAACATAATTCCTTTAGGTTCCACAATTTGTGTTCTTGACAGTCCAGTGGTGTACCTTCAGCAAAACAGTCACTAAAGTGTTACATTTTCTGAAGATAAGGATCCAGATCACCTGAAGTTAAGGTGGGACCTTGCCTGCATACTGTAGGCATCAGAATACTACTGACTAGTGGTAGTACTACTGTCTCCTCTTATCTGAAGAACAGACCACCCATTGGCATAAAAAAAACAAATGTAGCGCTTTAGAACATCAGTCTGAACATCTGAATCCATATTAAAGAGCAGGTGAAGCATGGGTGAGGGTCAGAAGTCTGAGCACTCTTCTTTGGCTGTCCCTCGTACTCATGTTATCCACACCTTCCCAAAGAGGCTGTCTTTCTCAATTTATTCTATAGGAAATGCAGAGTCTTGGCCCAGTGTTATGAATTCCATTTCCTAAAACTGGCACCTGCAAATGAGACGTAGTTAAGCTACATTAACATGCTCTTCTCAGAATGTGCACAAGCAAGAGAACATCACTCACACCAAGTGCACATTACAATGGACTGCAGTTTGAATTGCACAGGTTGTTGCATGCAGAGGATCTACTGGAGAACAACTCATCTTTGTATTCACTTGTACTTCTTTCCAAACTTCCTTTTCCCCCTTATAACTCATATTTTGGTATCCTGAATATATAAGAAAGGTTTCTTTGACTACCTGCCTGACAGAACCATTGGCTTGCTTTCAGCAAGGAGGTGTTGGGGGAATCTTAGGACTGTAATATTTAGAAGATAATGTTCTACATTTCAACTACATTAAAAAAACAAACAAACAAACAAAAAACCCCCACCTAACTCTGAACTACAATCCTTCAGAGAACAGGGTTCCCTAATATGTGCCTGCTGGCTCTTTAAGGAGTACAAACTTCGTAAGTTTTCCTGTTGCTGACATCCTCCTTTATTTCAACAGTCTGAACAGTATAATTAATTCAGAAGAGTTAAAATCAGTCTGCAATTAATTTGAAGTTTGCTGCCTGCATTTCAGACCAGCCAGGTTCTGTGTTTCTAAGTGTATCTGTTATTTCCAATACTATTGATCTAGTAAATACCTACTCCCCCTAAAATCCTTGCCCTGTATTACTGAAAACCACAGACTAAGGAATCTGTAGGAAATCTATTCTGAGCTTGTCTATAAGTTCATTTTGGATATCTGCTAAATATACGAGTTTTCTAAACTCTTTTAAAGATAAGACATGGGCAATTCTATGTGGGAAATATCATATAACACATTGTAAAACTTTTAAAAGTTTAAAATGTTTCACTGTATCAAGATGCTAGAAAGATAAGAAAGGAATGTGTTAGTTTGCTCTTAATAAAGACAAAAGGATGGGTCAGTAAGTTAGGAATAGTAAAGCTGCTAAAGATTAAGAGGTGCAAAATTATAAATAAAATGCTAATACTATTTAACAGGAATTAAATTCTCAGTCAGATTTTGTATATTTTGTTCTTTATGTGCACAGCAGCAATATATTTAATATTAACAGTAATGTTATTTTGATTAAAAAACTATTTTGCAAAATTATAATATAAGAATAAAGATAATAAAAAGGTAATTAAAAATAGAACTGTTCTAAATGGCTCATAAGTCCAACATATAAACAAACCAACAAAATTTAGTTCAAACTGATGGTAAATTTGAATTTGTTTGAATATGAAGTATTCAAGTAGCCAATGAAACAGTAAAACTGAACTCACAGCATCTAAAAGGGGGAGAGACTATCAATGAATTCTGCTTAGGAGTGAATGATGTAAATGGCAAGAAATGCAAACAGAAATGTTACTTATTTTTCTTATTCAGTGCTAATCAAACACAGTAAAAATTTAATATTGCTACTTCTCAAAACATATTCAGAATGAAGAAATACTGAGGCATCCTTCTGTCTAGCAATTTCTTTCTATTTTCCCTTCTTTTTTGTTTGTACTGCAGGAGGATCTTAGCCCAGCTCTTACCAAGTACTAGCCCTGAGTATCATACTCTTTTTCTTATTTTTCTTCAGCTACATTTCTAATTATATAGTTGTAGTGGAAAAGCTTGTCTAGAGATAGCAAAGATACCAACCTTCTTATTCACACATCTATCACATAATTGCCATTGTTTGGTAAACCAGAGGTAGAAATTCAGGCTGTATGTAATATTTTCACTCAATTTTGTCTTCAAAGTCATTAACTTAGTTAGCAGAGCTGTAGTCATTCTGCCAAAACACTGTATCTTTGGCATTGCCAGATAAACAGACATAGAATATATTCCTATACGTATAACTGAATTCTGAAATAAGTACTTACTGTAGTATAAAATACACTTGGGCAGCATTTTCATTACAGCATTTAATCCAACTGAATTCTGTATGAATGCCTCAGAATTCCTCCGATGAGTATCATATTTGCAAAATAGATTTGACAGATGTACAACGGTTCACAAAGTATTTAACAGCGATAACACCTCCAAAACATAATTACTTCCAAAATAAAATGAATGAAAATAGAGGTTTCAATATAATGAATCTGAAAGCCTACATATTCTATTGAAGTACCTAAGAGAGACCAGTCTTTCCAAGGAAAGTGCTGAACCTTCTTAAAAGGCGAGGCAGAATATCTGCACTCTAAAGAGGGCTTCCAAAATACCAAATTTTTAAGTCTTTTAAAATAAGACTTTAGGACTTTTAAGATGTAGATTGGTAGGAGAAGTATTTATTATATTCTATATAATATAGAAATATTTTAGTTGGGTTTTAAAATTAAATCCTAAGGCTTGTGAAAATTATTCTAATGATTTGTTTTCAAAACCACTACAGTTCATTACATCAGATAACAAACACTCTGAGTAAGTATAGCTGCCAAACTGGTTTATAAATTAAGGCAAATCTGGAGCCTTTTTTTTTCTGCTCTCTTTCTGAGATTTCAAAATTTTGTAAAGCTATACTTAAAGCTATACTTAGACACTTACTTCCTTTTGATTACTTCAAATTGTGTTTCTGTCTTTGCTGAAGAGATTGCAAACTATAGAAAGCATATCTGGGTAAAAAAAAATGTTAAAAAGACAGACATGTGATAAAATCTTTCATTGAGTATATATCTAAATTCCCTTATGTCCAAAAAGAAATATTTAATAATATATGAAACAGATGTTTTCAGAATGGAAAAATGTAGACATTTTATACAATTATCAAAATGAATTATAGTGTCCTTTTTCTGTTTATACTTTAATGCAATGCTAGGTGTCTGAACTGCATAACCACATAGCTGCTCCTTAACTATGTAGTTGGTAAATCTGTCATCTCTTGTTGCCTAATATCAGCTGCCAGGTGATCAGAATGGAGTTAATTCGCATTATTGTTATATTTTTCTTCTTCAAGAGCCATCAGCTGAATAGGCAGACCTCTATTCAGTGTGATGCCTCCTGCCCTGAAGTTTTTCAGAAATCTCAAGGCCCTGGGCAGCAGTTTCTCTCCTCCTCCCCTCTCTTCAGTGCAGGCAACCACACCTAACATAACCCAACACAATGCAACCCAACCCTGCCTGACCCAACTCAACTCCATAGTCCAGAAAAGAGAAAGAAAATCTCATTCCCCCCATGCCTAACTCTGTGGCAAGTGGAGTCAATGGAAGTTTTGCCAATGACCTCAGTAAGAGAGCACTCTCTAAACCTCTTTTATTCCAGCAGGCCAATAAAATTCTTATTTACACAGCGACAACAACCTATTTGGACCACATATTTTCGCTTACAGTTAGCCTAACTTAACATTGGGAAATGTTATATAGTCATAAATTCTGAAAGTTTAATGGGGCTTTTAGGTATATAGTCTTCTGCAAAACAAGAGATTATGCAGCTGAAATCTGATGTTCGCTCTGAAAGTGCTATTGAGGTAAATTTTCTTGTACACAGTATGTTTGTCAGTAGACATATGGGCTTTTATATGAGAATAATTAATGAAAACTAGATATTGTTTATTTGTAATATATGCTATTGAGCATCTGAATTAATGGAATGGAATTTATGGATGGATAGCATGTCCAAGGAAGTAGAAAAAGACTTACTGCTTGTAATTCAACCTCTGACATAAAGAATGGCTGAGACAGAATTTTGATGTGTGGCTCGTTTTGTTGTCTCTTCCTGAGAAACTGTTGTTTCAGTACTAACTTCAGCTTTAGAGAAGGGAAAGCAAATATCCATGTTATGAGCATAATTGGAAAGTAGACCAATTTAGGCAAAGCTTCTTTCCAAGCATCAGTCTCCCTCAGTGCAGACAGGAAAGGGTTAGGGTTAGGGTTAAAAAGGGCATCACAGACTGAGATTCCAGTTGGATGCAGCCTTTTCTGACTGGAGAAAGAGAAAAAGATATCTGTGATGGAGCTCTGGGGTGACCACATCTGCCCATTAGGGGCTGGACATCCATCTCTCTTTACACAGATTTTCCCAGCAGCCATCATTCACATAAAAAACTCCCAGTCCATTACCAAGAGCTGACCTTGCGACCTTACATTAAATGCTTCACATCCCATTACTTTCCTCCCAAGTCATCCATTTTCCTAATTTTTTACAATAATGCACTTCAGCTTTGTCACACATTTCTGGCTCCAGTTCTGGAAAATGTTTCTATTCAAGAAAACACTCCACTGTGTGCTTTATTTTCCTTATCTCCTGAAATCAAAATGAAGCATGCTGTTACCATTTGCTCTCCATAGAGATAGAATGAAAACACACTTACAGGCTTCTCTGTCCTGGGCTCTGAATGATGGCAGTTATTTTTTCCAGTCTGTTTCAAACAGAAGAACTAATGTAATCATAAATGCATTGAAATTAAATCCTAATAAAGGGTCTTCAGAAGAATATTCATGCTCCCACTTAAAAAAAAGGTTTATTATACTTGTAAAAGATATTTGAAGTATTCTAGCTTGCTAAAGTATTGCAGTGTACTTCTGCAATAGCTTGCTACCCATTATTGAATAGATCTAATTATACTTTCTCTGTAGTAGAATTACAGTTACAGATGGTTTTTTGCTACTGATTGGAACGTCAGTAATAATTTAATTAGATATTATGACAGTTTCCATGGCTTATATGTTAACACAGTTAAATTCTTTCTGTAAACTAATTTTGAGAACAAATGTTTCTGTTCAAAATCTTTTACAGTGGAAATGTTTCAAAGGTAGAAAATGTTAATTACAAGGCTTTTTTTTCCCCTTCTAAATCCTCTGAAGGAGCAGGAACATTTTCCATGGAAATATGGTCAGTCACTGAAATGTCAAAGAGGCTCTAACTGAGCAGTATATGGAAAGTATATGAAATTTAAACTACCTCACAATCTAATTTAAATGGTACTATTTATTTATATAACTATAGTGACCCTCAGTGTGCAGAAGATATGCCTTTTACTGCGTGGTTTTCATGGATGCAAGAACATTGAATGGCTGTATTATATCTAATTAAAAGCAATAGTGGGCCTACCCAGATGTTAAAAGGGCTTGATCTGAACAGTGTGTTGACATCAGATGAATAGGAGAGGCCACCTGCTAGCTCCACTTTTGGGTTTGTGGATGATTTGCATTCCTGTGGCCTGTTGCTCTGCATGATTGCTCTCAGCACTTCATAGCCCCATGAACTGTTTAATATCATGGATACCTTCCAGCCATGCAGGCTATCTCCTTTTGTAACATCAGTGCAGAAGAAAGAGTGACCACTTGCATGATTCTGATGGGTAGAGCATGATGTTTTCACTTAGCATGTACCACATCAAAGAAGAGGAAATGCTTTTCTATAAACCAGATTAAGATAAAAATTAATCCATTCTTGCCTAAGAGTGCTAACAGACCTTTTTTTCTCTTTCTGAAAGATGCTCATCATTTGAACCTGAGTACAGTACAGTTCAGACTGTATCCTTGTTTTTTCCCTTGAGCACAGAATATTTCTTGT
The DNA here is from genome assembly GCA_013399835.1 of Leptocoma aspasia. NCBI lineage: Eukaryota > Metazoa > Chordata > Aves > Passeriformes > Nectariniidae > Leptocoma > Leptocoma aspasia. The sequence continues at coordinate 835,551 of VXAX01000740.1, forward strand.
TTAAATATGTAAAAGTTAAATAATTCATTAAATGTGTGTATTGTTTGAACACTGAGAAACCCCTCAGTAGCCTAAATGTATTCATGAACACAAAGGCAACTATTAGAATTCATGTGCTTTATCACTATAAGACTGCCAGTGCATTCCTAATTGCTGTTATCTTTCAGAAAAACTACAAATATTCTAAAGGGAGAGGCAAGAAAAATGCAATTAAAAAGAGAAAGAAATCATTATACCATTTTCCAGCAGGTAATACTAAAAGACACAAGAAAAATTTCAGATCCATGTTTCTGTGAACTGAATCTCTTTCTTGAGATTATACATGCTGCATGGAACTCAGTCCAAGTTCCTTGTAGGGTCCCAACTTGAAGATTATTGTATCATCATTCAAGGAGGGGAAGGATGCCATTGTCTAAAAATAGCCATAGCTGTTTTCCAGATTCCCTTGTATTTCCAATCTATATTTATTTCTGCAGTGATTTGCTGACTTCATTGCAGCAAGCTCTCAGTGACATTTTAATGAAGTTTTATACTGCATTAAAAAATTAATTTAAAATTCTGTTATCAAAAAGAAGTGATATATACTACTTAAATTGATTAATTTTTATCTTAATCTGATTCTAAATAATAAAATAATAATAATCTTGCTTTTGTTTTTGTGTTTGATGTTTCTTTTTCCTTAGGCAGTATAATGATCTAAGGTACAAAACAGAAAAATCAAATGTTAATCAACAAGAGATTTATATACAAAACATGTGATAATTCACTTCTAACTTGAGGTTAAAAGATTTTTAAGATTTTGAACATTTTAAATCAACTTTTTTTCTATAATCAGACAATTATCTTCTTGAAAAATTATTCAGTTACTTAAGAATTGGGCCAATGAAGATTAAAGAGGAACTTATATACTCAAATATCTCTTTACCAGCTTAACTCTAAAGCACAGATTTTCTGACTCCTTACTCAACTAACTGCAGTATTTAAAATTCCTGTGGATTCAAACTTATGATTACTAGTTGTTCTAGTATCACAAATTTTATTTTTCAGTATATCCACAGACAACTCAGTCTTAAGGTGAAGAGAGAGCAGAGATTTAATTTTGAATTCCACAGTAGGCAATGCACTTATCACTGTTGAGAAATGTGGTTTCAGTTCCATCCTTTGGCTGAAAGGGTCTGAATCTAACAGTATTTCTAAACTGCCAGGCTTCAGAGGTTGCAGGGATCTGTCAGTTTCTCCTGCTTAATTAATGTTTTCCACTGCCTGATTAAATGTTTTCGAGTCAGTGGCTGTGATTAAGTAAGTCAGTAAGTCCACAGCCTGCTGATTCATATTACCCCTTGAAAATGGGGGTGATGGCTAGGGAACTTCTGCAATTAAATACAAGTGCTCAACGCTGCTCAGGCAGGATGTCAATCGCTACCACCAGACTATGGACTAAATAGAAGGTATTTGATTGTTCTGGTTTCCTTGAAAGAAAAAAAACTGCTCTGTTTTCAAACTGAAACCTCACAAGAGGGAAGTATCTCTTTAATCTTTCATTAAGCATCCCAAACTTTTAAAGGGATGTAGCTGAAGATAATCTCCTATTTATAGCATTTTAATTTGAGGTGCTTGGGGATGTCCAAGACATCTGTGGCATGTTTGACAGATGTGACAGGGCCTGCAGGAAACTACTCCTCTAGATGGGCATCCAGGGGACTATGGCATCTCAAATTTTGTAAGCAGGCATGTTAAATTTAGGCAACTGAATCCCAATTTAAGCTGGTGTGATAGCAGTTATCTAATCAGCACAGTCTAGAGAGTGATTTAATTCTCTTTGTGCCTGGAGCTGGGAATGGCTTTTCCACCTCTAAGGACTTCATTTGCTAAGTTTTTCCTGGCTGCCACTGGAGCTCATGTGTCTAGCACAAGGAGAGACATTTGCATATTTTTCTCATATATTATTTTGCATATAAATTCAGGTGTCTTAATCATGCACTTAATCTCATAATTAGTTGTCACATTTTCCACTACTTTCACTGTGATCAGTAAAACTGTTAGGATTTAGAGAACATATTGCTACAAAAGCAAATGTTGAAAATTACCTAACTCTATGTTGGTCATGGAACGTAGAATTATACATGTTTTCATGTACATGATTTTCACAAAAACTGCAATTATTTATTCATGTCTTCTCCACAGCATCAGGAAAGTGCAAAGAGAAGAGAACACATTGATATTATTCCCTCAATGAGCTATCTAAGCAACAGCTAATATAGCTCATGTCCACCACACTACTGGAAGGGCCCTCCAGTCCCAAAAAAGCTGAAGGACTTGAGACTGGCAGCAAATTAAAGTTTAATATGTACTGCAATTTGTATCTTTTAGAATCCTACATCACTTCCCCATCATAACTGTGTGTTAACTGCCATTACATCCAAGTATATGAAGTAATAAATAGGTCCCAACTGCCAAGTAAATGCTAAAAAAAATCTGAGGCATTTCTTCTCCATGTGGGAACCATCTCAAGTGAACTGTACTTCTGTAAAAGGAAAGTTATTACTGCTGTTCTACAAGTGCTTTCCTTCGTTAGAAAGCTGCCATGGAACATGACAAAGAGTTTACTCTTTTGTTGAGTGCTCTGTAAATGCTGTATGCCTTCTCAGGATACTGCTTTGCAGATGGAAATATTTGAGGTGAGGATGAACGCCTTACTGAATTGTGACCTGCTATAATAGAAGTTTTCTTCTCAGCCTAATTCTCTCTGGTTTGCACTACTCAGGTGCTGCAAAACAGCTGCTGGATTAGCTGATCTATGCAGATTTGAATTCTCTTGTGTGCCTAAATCCCCATGTCATGGGGATAAAAAAGGAATGAAAAACTATCTACCAACTGACTTCCAGCCATAAAAAAAAGAAGTGGGCTCTCCCCAAACAGGTGATAGTCCACAGCATTTCTGCACTCCACTGATTCCTGTATCTTTGGCTCTATGCATAAATTTGTGTAATTTTGGAACAGAGTTAACTTCTACAACAGTCAAAATAGTTTCTGCTGAACCTCAAGAACAGTGAAAGTGACATAAAACCATCTTTCCCACCCATACATGACAGAGGCTTGTGCTTAATCAGCACTTAGTAAGGAATTTAAGTAGAAAAGAATAAGATTATATAAATTTAACTTCTAAAACAAACTAGATTATCATCCCTTTGACCATATCACAGAGACAGCTTTATGATAATATCTCCAAATATATCCAAACATGATAAGGAATTGATAGTGGATGTTTTTGTTGTTATAGCAAATGGAGTGGTAAGGCATGATGATAACTGCTGCTGTGCATTGCTATTGTATATATAATGATGGGGTTGCTGGGCACCACACTCTTTAGGGCTTATCTTTGTCTATTTTTAAGCAAAGTGTTAATTGAGTGCAAATGTGTCTGATTCTCTGATGTAGAGAACTGTTCTTTGTTGACAGTCCTTAGTCTCTTGATTGTTCTTTTGGTATTGGCCAGCTGTGGTCTTGAGTGATGAAATACCTTAAAATATGAACTGTGCTTTCTTCAAAGTATGTATTTTGCCTTCAATATGGTGAAGCAATCAAACTCTTACACACAGCTTACAGGAAGAGAACAACTTTGCTATAATAAGTACTGGGGGGCCTCAGTTCAAGGAAGGAGAGGATGCTGAGGAATGTTAAAAGCAGACACTGTTATCACTCCCTTTGAGTACTGACTTTACCTTCACCCATAATTGCTTCAGCTCTTCCCCCTCTAACCTTGAAGAAAGCCTTTCGCAAATATAGTGACATAATTTATGGAAGGTGTAACACTGGGGAAGGACAGAAAAGAGAATATCTCCATCTTCTCTTCACAGTATTTTTATGGAAAATGTATAGACAACTCTCTGAATTCCATGTAGGTTTTAAAAGCTCTGCCTCCTGATAAAAAGGAAATAAAAGATCTCCCCCTGATAACTTTGCTCACCTACTGGTGAGCAAACCCAGTTTCACTGATGTTCTGACATGAGATACATATAATGAATGGATTCTTTTGGAGATAGATACTCTTAGTATCATTTCACAATTCAAAACCTTAAAATTTCAGGACCTTCCTGATTACAAAATAAAGAACTGTCCCCAAACGTGACAACACCCCTTTACTCTCTAAATCCACACCTAGGTGAAAACTGAAAGCCCACTGGTAGAGAAAACATCTCTCCCTCTCTCCCAGTTACAACTTGTTACTTGTATTTTCTCTTTAGTGTATTCCCTGAAGTACCTCTCAACGTTTCTTTGTCCTTGAAAAATAAATGTACTGATCATATTTGTGGCTCATGTCCCTTCCAGTGGGATTCTTGCTTCCCAGCTCTTCTGAAATGCGAATCACCTATTTCCCAGTCTGACATTCTTTCTTACCTTCATTTCATGTCAATGGGAACAAGTGAACGCTTCTGTGACTCTCCTGAGGAGCATTTGGTCCCTTTGTTCTCTGACTTGTATTTCTTACATGTTGAAGGCAAGACAGTGTTTCTCTTTTGACTTGATCATTTTACCAGATATCCTTTCTGCTGTCTTTCTTCAACAGAAAGAGTTGAAGGCCTCCTGGTCCCACACCTTGCTTACAAACACTTTGCAGAGATTCACAGGCGTGGGCAGAGTGCAAATCTCAACAGCTGGAAATCGACAATTGTAGGAAGAATTTGGTGCAGTTCTTAACAATCTGAGCTGTGAAAAACAGTTGTTTACCAAAAAAAAAAGTAAATTATGCTTTTGAGTCAAAAAGCCACCAGATAATTGCCTTTTTATTTGCAGTGATCACAGGAATTGGTAAACTTTAAGTTGTAAAAGTCTCTCACACATACAACACAAGTTTATATATATCTATGAGACTCCATCTTGCACCTGGTAAGATCAACAATAAAGCTAGGAGGGAGTAGTATTTGATACTTTTTTCTGGATTTTCTGTAAGTCTTTAGTTATGTCTAAAGTTCAAGACATAACTTAGTTCCCTTGAGATCACGGTAACAGATTTGCTTCTGCTGTTGCTGATGAAACTCAGTAGGAAATACAATAATTCCAAAGCTTGGGGAGGCCATACAGAAATTTTTGCAACTGGTGACTGAAATAGGGGGGGGAAGGAAGGAAGGAAGGAAGGAAGGAAGGAAGGAAGGAAGGAAGGAAGGAAGGAAGGAAGGAAGGAAGGAAGGAAGGAAGGAAGGAAGGAAGGAAAAGGAGAAAAGGTTAGAAATGGAGGATGCTATTCCTTTTCCTTCCAATATGAAATCTAGAAAAACAAGACTGCTTTCAAGATTGTGCTTTCAACCTACGGAAAAGCACAATGACTACAAAAATGAGGGTGGTTTTCCATCTTTCAGCCTCCTGTAATATTTCTGTGAAACCAACACAGGAGAACATCCACTGAAAAAAAGGAATAAGGATGGAATTTGAAAAAAAAAAAAAGAATTTAAAATTCNCAGTCTGACATTCTTTCTTACCTTCATTTCATGTCAATGGGAACAAGTGAACGCTTCTGTGACTCTCCTGAGGAGCATTTGGTCCCTTTGTTCTCTGACTTGTATTTCTTACATGTTGAAGGCAAGACAGTGTTTCTCTTTTGACTTGATCATTTTACCAGATATCCTTTCTGCTGTCTTTCTTCAACAGAAAGAGTTGAAGGCCTCCTGGTCCCACACCTTGCTTACAAACACTTTGCAGAGATTCACAGGCGTGGGCAGAGTGCAAATCTCAACAGCTGGAAATCGACAATTGTAGGAAGAATTTGGTGCAGTTCTTAACAATCTGAGCTGTGAAAAACAGTTGTTTACCAAAAAAAAAAGTAAATTATGCTTTTGAGTCAAAAAGCCACCAGATAATTGCCTTTTTATTTGCAGTGATCACAGGAATTGGTAAACTTTAAGTTGTAAAAGTCTCTCACACATACAACACAAGTTTATATATATCTATGAGACTCCATCTTGCACCTGGTAAGATCAACAATAAAGCTAGGAGGGAGTAGTATTTGATACTTTTTTCTGGATTTTCTGTAAGTCTTTAGTTATGTCTAAAGTTCAAGACATAACTTAGTTCCCTTGAGATCACGGTAACAGATTTGCTTCTGCTGTTGCTGATGAAACTCAGTAGGAAATACAATAATTCCAAAGCTTGGGGAGGCCATACAGAAATTTTTGCAACTGGTGACTGAAATAGGGGGGGGAAGGAAGGAAGGAAGGAAGGAAGGAAGGAAGGAAGGAAGGAAGGAAGGAAGGAAGGAAGGAAGGAAGGAAGAGGAGAAAAAGTTAGAAATGAA
>VXAX01000740.1:841921-858412 GCA_013399835.1 Leptocoma aspasia
GGAAGGAAGGAAGGAAGGAAGGAAGGAAGGAAGGAAGGAAGGAAGGAAAAGGAGAAAAGGTTAGAAATGGAGGATGCTATTCCTTTTCCTTCCAATATGAAATCTAGAAAAACAAGACTGCTTTCAAGATTGTGCTTTCAACCTACGGAAAAGCACAATGACTACAAAAATGAGGGTGGTTTTCCATCTTTCAGCCTCCTGTAATATTTCTGTGAAACCAACACAGGAGAACATCCACTGAAAAAAAGGAATAAGGATGGAATTTGAAAAAAAAAAAAAGAATTTAAAATTCTGTTATCAAAAAGAAGAATATATATTAGAAGAAAATATTCCTAAACCACTTTATTTTGCTTAATGGCCTGGTAGAAATATGCTACCTTTGAGGATTTGATTTTTTTCCCCTCTCTGGTACTTATATGCACATTAGCAGGTATCCTGAATCTGGAATATCTCTTCTTGAAGCATGACTATAGTTATCTACAGTCCTGAAGCACTGTACTCTTCACAGTTAAGAAGGCAGAGCAAAGGTCAATGGAAGCTCAGCTCATGCCTTTTTACGGTCCAGCTTTTTCTTCAGCACACAGTTTGAGGAAGTCCAAGCTGTGGTGTTTCAGTCTCATGAATGTCTTTTGGCTTTCATTTCAGCTTGTATTTAAGGGTGGATGACTGTTTTAAAGGGCACTTGAATTCAGTGTCCTTTGCAGCACACTGATCTGCATCTGTTTAAGAGGTGTTCCATGTGCTTTTGGCAGATGATATTTCCAGTCATTCTAAAATGTTTAAAGAGGCCAGTTTTCTGAACTGCCTGCTGCTATGCTGTAATTCAAATTTGGGCTTTTGGAGTTATGGATAAATTCAGTATTTTTGATGTACTTTGTTGTGAAGATAACAATAAAAATAAAATACCTCTTCAAAATATAAATAGAGGGAAAATATAAAAATATATGTTTAATATTTTTATGGGTTATCTTTTTTAATTTGGAAAATTAAGTTTTTGGGGTCTTTTGACACTGCTTTTGGCACCCAACAAAATCAGTTCTCACTGTGGCAATATGGAAGTGGTCAGGCCCAAAATATATAATTGCAAAAGAACGAATTGTTAATTCTGGCTGAACAAAAACACTGGGGATGATTCTTAGAATGAGAAGAACAGTTTATGAGATTATATTACAGATTTTTTGACACTCCCTATTGCCACATGGGAGACATGAAATCAGAAGGACTGATCAAACAGAAAAGCTATTTGACCTCACTTCATTATGCAAAATACATAGCTGAAAAATTAAGATGGAGTGATATATATGGATGCCCTTTCTTTCCTTTCTCTTTTCTTCATTAGAAAATAAAACCAGAAGTTGTTGTGACAGAGCATGAGATGGCTTAAAATTCAGAGGACCTGGAACTGCTTATCTTTTTGTTAGCCTTAACCACTTGTTAGAGAACTGAGGCAGATGCACAGCCATTCTAGAAAGGCAGAGGTCACAGTCCCGTAAGTCTGCCAATCCCATTCAAAGCCTGTATCCTCTCTAATTTTGTCTGTTAGCCTCACACAAATATCTTGTTAACTACAGTGCTTAAAGATATCAGGCATCCATGCTTATGAACCTGAGTCACTGCCAAACTAATTGTGAAGAAGCCATAAGGGAAAACAGGTCCTTGCAAGTAGTTATGGAAAGGATGGTTCACTGGTTATGTCTGGTGCTGCTTTCATGGGTAAACAAGTGCCCTGTGTGTAGTTTAGATATAGTAAATGCAGTGTAGTATTTACATGAATATATGAATATTGGTAGAAATATATGTGAATGATGTGCAAGCTCATGTCTCAATAACATCTCCCTTGTGTGTGTGTGGTGTGTGTGTGTATGTGCATGCACTTACATGTGCAAATGTTCTCCCTAGAAAACACATCATTGGAAATCCTAATCTAGGACATTTTCACACATACTGAGAAGGAACTATTCCTTTAAACTTAACATACATTATTGATATGCATTATGTATCATCTTCTAACTCACATGCTTATAAAATCCAGTTGGGATCAATAGGTACCTTCCCATACCAAATGCTACATTTATTTAGATTTCTAAATTTTACATTAAACGCTGTAGCTAATGCTTTTCTAGCGTAACATCCTTGTTATACAGAACAAAATAATAATGAATCTGCTCAGACACTGGAGGTGTTGAGGGACTTATGGACTTGATGCTTTAAAGTTTCAATAGTTTTCATATAAAGTTGGTATGTAGGATATATGCACTCAAGCACTGTTGTTTTGATTAATTAGACCTAATGACATATTGAAATGTCTTTCTTTTTGCCTTGCACAGCTCCTCATTATAAACTATTATGTGTCTCAAGTTAAGAGTGCTCAGCACCTCACAAAAGAGAGTCTTTAAGCAGCACAGTCATAAATTTGTGTTTCATTATGTTAATATTAAACATACACTTTTCAGACTAGGTATCAATTTTATACTGTTCACATGTTTTGGTGGCTTGCTGTTTTCAGGTTTGTCGCTTTTGCTTTACAGTAAGAGCCCAGTTTACAATGTTGCACAACCAGCTGCACCTTGGTAAAAACAAATATATTGCAGAAATGAGAAGCAACCATCCCTAGTACTGCTTTCCCATTCCACTTTGCTACTGATTGGCCACACCAGGACAATCACAGACCTGAGCCTGTCAATTTTGCTGAGCTGTCAAATTTGGGTGGCAAGTCTCTGAAGCATTCATCTGACATGAGGGAGGTTTCATCCATACAGAGGCTTTCCCCTAAACAAAGTGGGTCAAATTGAAAGTTGTAATTTAGAGCATAATTCATACACCGAATAATGCAACTGCAGTCTGCCTGTCATTTTTCGTGAAAAAAAATATGCATAACTGGTATTTTGCTGAAAAATACTTGAGTAGACTTTAAATATAAAACAGAATGGTTGTTTTAATAGAAGACTTCTGCTTCATTTGAGAAAATATACTTTATCACTAAGATTAATGTCTTCAGAATTCCAGAATGATTTGAAGTAAATTCCAGTTGGAGAGTAAGGCCCAGCTCAGACTGGTTTCCACGCTCTGTGACTTGCAGATCAGAGTCTAAAAAGTTTACATCTCAGTGGGAAATGTCCTTTATCTACTTTCACAGCAGGTGAGTCTGTCAAAGGTAAAGAATGATACCAAGAGCACCTTTTTCAGTCCACTTTATTTTTCAGTCTTGTTTTGCTTTGCTAAATTTTTTAAACAGCTCATCATGTTAGTCACCAAGCTTTATTCTCTATTATTACACTAATTTTAAAATGATACTATTTTGACTGCAGGAATAATGAGAAAAAGTCACTGGGGATCAGCTGTGGATATATTGCCACTCCTTTGCTCATGCTCTCATGGGGCAGATTAGTCATGTGTTGGTTTAAAACATCCCTACAGGCAATGTCTTCTTGCTTAAGGTTCAGAAATATGAATAATAATAAAACTTGACCATAAGCTATTTAGCTTGCTAGAAATTAAATTTAACAGCTCCAGCTCATGAATCCAGCTGTAAAAGTACATACAAAGCATTAAATTAACAGCAACTCATGAAAATCTACAGGATCGTATTCCAGAGGAATCAAGTTATGTGTTTGTTTTACACATTAATCTGGTAAGACTAGACAAAACAGATTTCTTCTTTTTTTTAACATCAAACTCCTTATTCCATTAACAAAACCCTTCTGTGAAGAAACTTGCTGCTGCAAAACAATATTCGTAACCCTGACTTGCCATTTGCTCATAAAAACACTGAATCTGTCAACTAGTCAACTTCCTTAACCCTGTAGTTAGAAATTGATGGACTAGGATGGCTTAATGTGCCCAAGAGATCATCTGCTTTTTTTCTAAAAATATTGATGAATACTACTAAAAATATTGCATCTGACCAAAAACTTCGTGTGCATATCACAATCACAGCGCTGCTTCTAGTGTCGGTATTTGAGAATATATCCATATAAACAAAAATTAGCAACTATAACCTTGCCTCTCAAGAATATACTCTAGACCAAAGGGAGTTTCTTTTTTTTCCAAAGTAATTGCTGTTGCTGATTCTATATATGAAGCAATCAAATACTGCAGGAAGAGGCAGCAGTGAAAAATCCTGGGTACAGAGAGTTTCACAGATACATTCATAAGATATATTTGAGCCTTGTGTGGTGGAAGTTTCATGTAGGAAATTTCTCTGTTAAATTATATGACTGCTCTTAAGAAGGGGTAAGCAAGGAAATAGTGGGGACAGTATAGTGGGCTTCATAAAAAGGTGAGCTTTGCATCTGTTACAAATACTATTAGCAAATATGCAGATGACACCAAGCTGGGGGGAATGTCAATCTGCTGGAGGGTAGGAGGGCTGTGGGAGGGATCTGGACAGGCTGGATAGATGGGCCAAATCCAACAATATGAGGTTTAACCAGACCAAGTGCTGAGTCCTGCACTTTGGCCACAACAACTCCCTGCAGCACTACAGGCTGGGTACAGAATGGCTGAACAACACACAGAAAGGGACCAGGGAGTACTGACTGATGGCAGACTCAACATGAGCCAGTGTGCACCCAGGTAGCCAGGAAGGCCAGTGACATACTGGCCTGTATCAAGAATAGTATGGCCAGCAGATCTAGGGAAGTGATTGTTTCACTCTTTCACTTGGCAGTGGTAAGGCCACAACTCAAATACTGTGTCCAGTTCTGGGCCCCTCAGTTTAGGAAGGATGTTAAGCTGCTGGAGCATGTCCAGAGAAGTGCAACTCGACTGATGAAGGGTGTGGAACACAAGTCCTGTGAGGAACAGCTGGGGGAGCTGGGGTTGTTCAGAGAAGGAGGCTCCGGGGAAGACCTTATCACTCCCTACCACTGCCTGAAATGAGGCTGTAGTCAGCTGAGGTTTGGTCTCTTCTCCCAGACAACCAGCAACAGGACAAGAGAATACAGTCTTAAGCGGCACCAGGGGAGGTTTAGGCTGGACATTAGGGCTGCCCAGGGAGGTGTGGAGTCACCATCCCTAGAGGTGTTGAAGGAAACACTGGACGTTGCACTCATTGTCACAGTCTAGTCAACAAGGTGGTGTTTTGGTCATAGGTTGGACTTGATGATCTCAAAGGTCTTTTCCAACCTAATTGAATCTGTGATTTTGTGAATACTTGTTGGGGTAGTGCAAGAGTAGAGCAAAAGTGAACATTTGGCAACTTGTCCTCCTCCAGACCCTAGATGCAATACCTGTACAAAGGGCAACTACCTTGTCATTATATACAGGGTTTCAGGATTTCTTCTTTTGCAAGGGGAAAAAAAGGGCTTTTTCTCATTTTTTCTCCTTTTTCCCTTTGCCCAGGGGCAAATCCTGCTTCCAAGGCTAACTCCTGCATTGCACTTGTATTTTGGCAGCACAGGGCAGGACAACAGACTTTGAGGGTACATCTCTGTACAGACCAGTGTACCAGTAATGTCTAAGAATGGCAACCAGCCCAATGACCACCTGCTAGTGAGCTCTTTTCCCTCTGCAGAATACTGAGTGACACCAAGAACAGGATGTTCTGCTTACTTATCCCCCAGTCCCCCTCACCCCCCCACAAGGTGAATCACTATCAAAGTCTTGATTCATATCTCAGATGAAGTCAGGTGTCCCCTGTTGCCTGGATGTCCCTTACTGCTAGGCAGCATTTTCAGGAGAAAGTTGATTTTATCACAGCCACAGATCCACCAACTTTATTGACTTCTGATGTCATCCCTCACTGTGTTGCTAGGTGAAATCACAATTGAGCATGTGTTGTTCATGTTATCATGGTTATTGCCTATTCAGCTATTGTATATAGTGCTATGTTTTGTAGTGCTACGGATCGAAGGGCTTACTTATGTCACCATAAAAGGGAGCAATCAAGTCTTTAAAATTATGATCTGATTAGTATCCATATTAAAAAACATAACATCGCATATTGGTGCACATTATGTGTTTTGTTTACATCAGATGTATGAATTAAGATACCTTTTCTGTCCATATTAAGATACAATTAACACCAGCTGTAAGATCCAGCTAGGAAGTAACCTGTCTCAGGATTTGGAATCCATAGGTTATTACAGGAAATCAGACAGTAATTTAAACATGCTTCTAAGTAGAAGAAGCATGTTTAAATTACTGTCTGATTCCACTAATTCCACCTAGTGTCAAGTGGGTAAATAATTATTATATTTTTAAACTTTCTTTTGTAGCTATCTTTTCATGCACATAGACAATAGTCCTTTTTAGAATTCTGCTGAGCTCTTAGCTTCCAAGATATCTCATGCAAAGAAAATAATCCCTACAAGAATTACTTACTGTAATAAGAACACTGTAATGACCTTGAAGTGTTCTGTCTGACATGTGATACATCCTTGTTTTGAAGTTTTAAGGCAAAATGTGGCACATTCAATTTTAACCTTGGTTAAAAAGTCCTAATTTTCTGATTTGTCATGATGATGTATTAGGAATCAAAGGGATCACTTGTTTTCTTAATGGTATGGAATAAAATGTGCAGTTTGTTTTTAAGAACTGAATCACGGTTTAAGATATTATTCCTAGGAAATACATTTTCAGTTATATCTCCCTCCCCTTTTTCTCTCAGACTAGTGACACAACCTATTTAAACAAGGCATAGTATATTTTTTTCATAAAGATTTCTTTCAAACACCTTTTTTTCCAAGTCTCCATTTTTTTGTTGGAATATGTAGAATAATAGGCCACTTATCTTATGCCCAGTAAATCCTGAATGTGCATCTCATTGATTATGGACTTCATTCACTCTCACTTTGATTCGTATTTTGGAAAACCCAAATCACTGGTCTTGTTCATAAAGACCTTTAAGGCCCATTGACAACAAAATTTTTATATTTCTTTAATTCTTCAATGAATTACTTTATACCATGTCTGTATATAGTACCAGCTGAACAGTAATTCATGACTCTACATTTCAGATAAACCACATTTTGATTATAATGCAACAATTACTGCCCTTAACACGCCATTTATGTTTCTACAGAATGATCCCAAATCTGTCTGGACAGACGAGAGGATTAATGAGAATAATGGTGGTGAATTATTCATCAGGCAGTGCTCATTAATTTAGCTGATTGCTGCACATCTTCCAGCAGAAAGGACACTTCAACTATTTTTGCTTTTTCCATACAATTGTTTTCTGGGTGAAGCCTTCATCAAATTTATCCCTTGAAGCAGAAATTTGTGCCCTGGTTAGACCTCCAGCTTCAGAGATCTCCACCTACTCCTCTGCTGCTGGAGCTAGCTTTAACCTCTCTTCCCTCTAAGAATGGCTGAACAAAATCCCTTTGTACCATATCACTATTCAAATGCCATAGCAGTGATCTGTTCAGATATCCAACTATGACAAACAAAAATTTTCTTGGTTTTCTTAAAATGTTTTTAACAATGCACACACTTCATAATTAACATGTTAATTCCTTGTCACAGATAAACAGAGAACAGCAAGAGATCCTGTACCCTGTCTACCTTATTTTCCTAGCTTCTTCTGTCTAAAAGGAACAAGGTTGGCTATATTTTATATTCTTTTGTCAATAATAGGCTTTTAAAAGTTGGAATTTTTTCTGACTACCTTTCTCTAACCATATTTCTATCCTCTTTTGATAAACTGGGATAGGAAACATGTTTTATTTTATGTCTGGATACAGTCAATCTCAAGGCAAGCATGCAAGTGTGGTTATATTTTCATATGTTCATCATTAGCATCTTATACACATTACCTGAATGATCTCTTGCTGGAAATCATTGTTTTAGTAGAAATAAAATAGTCTACAGGTACAACCAAATTCCTTTAGAACTCGCATTTTCTGAATTAACATTCTATGAACTTTCTATCCATACTATAAAAAACATATGCATCAAATGTGTAATCTCTGAAGCACAGAATCCTGTCTGTGATGGTAGCCAGCACCAGATGTTTTGCATAAAGGTGCAAAATGCCCCTACAGTAGGCAGATGTTGGATTATTTCTCTGTTAAGGAGGTCTCATCCTAAACCCTGATACTTAAGAGATTGTCTGAAGCCCAAAAGCATGAAGTTTTATTTTCGTTCCAGAACTCCTTTTTAGTGTCTCACTAAGTTTTTCTCTTTGAGAGTGTTTGTTGTGGAGCAGTGGCAGGAATTTAGTTATGTGGGCTCCAGATGTAGGTTCAGTATTGTTTCCCATGCTGGAGTAACATGCAAGAGCAAAATCTGCTCAGAGCAACTGGAATATTAAACTGCTTAGCTGTTAGTCTCTGGCAAACATAAAAGAGTAAAACAGCTAGAAAATCACATTTCCAAACATTTTAGAAATTAAACTGATATTCACTGAGACAACAGAGGACATGTTCCTGACTCCAGGCTATACTGCTGCTAAACTCCAAATTCTTGCTACAAGACATGGAGATCTCTGTCCTTTTAGAAACAGTTGGACACTCTTTTGCAACAGAAAAGTTTTGGCAACTTCAGTACAGTGGTCACTACATCAGGTCCAGATGTTACATGGGTAAACACCACTGTGTTTACCATGGGAACACAAGGTCATTGTCTCATGAACATATGTGGTGACAACACTACGGGAAGGGGCAGGAAATGGATGCTAATGAGGCTGAAGAGCCAAAGTCTCTCTGGGACCAATTGTGAAAGTTAAAGCTTCCCTTCCTGGCTGTCAAGCACTGGAGCAATCCTACTGCCTCTGTGACTGCAATGCTGTCTCTCCTGCCTGTGCTGGGTCTTCTGGCACCCCATGGTGACCCGTTCCCCTTTGCTCATGCTTCTCCAAAGACCCACTAAAAGAGAATTATAAAATCTCATACTACCTCCAATCTCTGTTAGTGCTCTCCTTGAGCTCAGAATAACAAATCTGATTTATAATAATTGAGGCATTGTGTCAAATTATGTTCCTTAACATGGTGCAAAACACCTCAAAAATTTTAATTGAAGTTCTTCATGAGCGGAAAAGGAACAAACAAAAATCCAACCCAAAAAACCACAAACCAAAACCCAAACCAAAGATCCCCAAACACAATAGTTTTAAGTTCAAAAGTCTATTTACCTGTTGACCTTCTGGAAAACTATAGATCTTAAAGAATCTTTTTGCACTAGGACCCACAATACATAAAGGTCAAAGAAAAGTCATAACTGTAACACTAATGTATTACTATAGAACTTAATGAACTACTTTATGCATTGTTTTTGATTCCTTAGCACTCAATTTCCTGGCTATACAGTGATACAGTGTCAACATTTGGTTTGGCATTTAGGATTCTCTCCTAGTAAATGGGAAGTGTAGGTCCAGTACTCTGAAGGCTTCTCAAACTGAGCTAGGAACTTTGTAACTTTGCAGCTATTCCTCTGTGCTTGAGGTTTCCTACTGGCCAAAATTCAGTGTCTACCTGTTTAACATGTGCACCTGCTGACCTGCCTAGAAAACACCAAAGTTTCCTTCATCACACTGGAAAAGCAAGTCTGCAGATAAACTGAAGCAAACGCTTCCCTGAGGGTGATGTGGACACCTACATCCCTCCATTTACTCCAGAAAAAAATGCAGCTTAGGAAGCTTTAATCTATCTAAAGGCTCATAAATGCTGCAATGCCTAATTTGTGAGTGCCTAAGGTAGAGGTTTGACTAATGCTGTCCATGTCTATTTTTTTTTTTCCTCTGCATTCTCATGCAGATTGGATCTGTTTGTTGTGAGTTAGCCCTGGTATGCAGTTCAGCCCCGCTCACTGACTTCCCCACAGTGGGATGGGGAGAGAAACAAAAGCATGAAGGTGAGAAAACTTGTGAGTTGAGATAAAGACAGTTTAATAGGAAAAGCCAAGCTGTGCATGCAAGCAAGACAGCATAAGGAATCGACTCAGCACTTCTCATTGGCAGGCAGGTGTTCTGCCATTTGCAGCAAAGCAAGGCTCCATCACATACAACTGTTCATTGGGAAGACAAATGCCATAAACCCGAATGTCACCTCTTATTAGTATGTTGATCGTTTTGGGGTCGGCTATCCCAGCTGTGTCCCAACTTCTTGCTCTCTCCCAGTTTACCACTGGGATAAACAGAGAGGGCTTTGACAATGATCAGGAATAAAATAATAAAACATGAGTGTCTTATCAACACTGTTTACACCACCAATCCAAAACACAGGACCATACAAGCTGTGATGAAAACAATTAACTCCATCCCAGCCAAAACTAGCACCCTGTTGTACTAGGACCACACTAACATTTCTAAAAGTCATTATTTGCAGTCAGAAAGATGAGAAAATTATGAATTTTCACAAGAAAATTCTAGTTCTTCTGCTATCTGTGATTGTGATGCTTAGGGACATGTTTTAGTGATCTGGCAGTGCTGGGTTAATGGCTGAACTTGGTGATTCTGAAATTCTTTCTAAACCTAAGCAATTTTATGATTCTCTGATAATTCTATGAGCTGACACATAGACCTTAAAACTCCCAGATGTAGTATGTGACACAAATCTCTTCTCATCCTGGTGTACAAACATCTGCTTTGGAGGTGAATTGTGTTTTAAACTGGGGAAAGAAATAATTAAGGCTAGCATGGAATAGTTGATACTGCAAATGGCATTTTTGTGATGAAAAAGAACATTGTTCTGTTTCACAGAATATTGCTTAAGCAGCACTGTGAGTCCTAAACATAACAAAAGTAAGATGTATTCTGCTTCACAATATGACATTAGCATTTTAATTTTAAGGTATTGTAGGTTTTTTCTGTCCAGATGAAGTTTACAGATATATTTTTGTTAGAAATGCTGTGGATTCAAGAATGTGCTTTTCGTTGCAAATGCAACACGGAGTAGTGCACATCAATTTTTATGTGACTAAATCTTGTATTAGTGATGAAGATAGCAAAACAAGATGAAAAAAACCTGATTTTTTCCAAGGTTTTTTACTTTCTAGTGCTGTTGCTACCATTCTGCTAAAAAGGAAATCTCTGACTGTCAATACCATTCCAGTAATTCCTATGTCAGTCTTTCCTCTAGAGTTACAGTGTTCCCTTGCCTGGTTCAGTCTTTACTATTGAAGCCAAAAAACACAATTCTTTGTCCTACTTATGCATACTACTAAAGAGGATTTTAGATCATAGGACTCAGCTGAAAACTTCAATCTGACTCTGAAGTTAAATACAAACAGAAATGGAGAAAAAAATGATGCACACATCTACTTGATCTCAGATTACTTTGCATTATGACACATGTAATATTTGTTTTTATCCTACATTACACATTATTCCAATTTATTTTTCATTATTTAGATATCCTTTATGTGCAAACACAAACTTGGCTTTGTCTCTTAAGTAGTAACTCTGCCTTTTTTACTGTTTAGTTGCCAAATTAAGCAAGTTTATACTGCACCAGAAAACTCCATTGTGTGGTTTTTTTTTTTTTTTGTCCTAAGTTGAGTAATGTTGGTGACAGAAGAAACAGAAAAATTCTAGTGTCCGACTGGTCACTATACTAGAATTTAAACTGTTGCTATTGCTGTGGAACAATTTAACAATGAGGCATAGCAATTTGGGACATAGTGCAAGTAATTTTAAAAGTACACTTATATGGCAAATGCCTCAAAAAACCTCTCAAACACTAATTCCTGGTATGCCCACAAAATATGTTTGCACGCTAACTTAGTAATAAGAAGAATAAAATAAAAAAATAACATGTAAATTTAGCTTTGGGTTCATAGCATCTACATACATTTGTGCTTTATTGGGTAATGACTAATTCATTTTCACTTGCTGGACAAGTTTGAAATAGAGAAGTTGCATATGGTTTGTAGAAGATGGTTCATTTGATACTAAAATATATATTTAAAATAAATCAGAAGAATTGCTTCCTAAGAGAACAAAAAGTTCAGCTCTTTAACTCTTTTTTCCTGTTTGGAAAACACTACTCCCAGAATGCAGTGCAGATACAATTTTCAGGTGGCTATTTTGCCCTGTTTTGACTAAACTCTGATAAATGCTCTCTATTTGAGAAGCAATGGATATAGCATAAAAGCTGTCCCAGCAATTCTGTATCCAATAAACATCTCCTATGAGTAATTTATAGTTTCTCTTTATCCTACATGATGTAAAAAGGTCACTTTTTCGAAGAACAAGAAAACTGGCTTCACTGACAATCAGTACTATTTTGTTGTCTCTTAATAACATAAAGAGAGGAAGGAAACCAGAGGTTGCTGCATATTGCACCTTACAATCCCTATAAGTAATTACATCAGTATTTATTGGCAGAGACGACTAGGTGGAGGTGGAGATACTAAGTACATTGATGTAAAAAAAAAGATTGAAACAAAGTCTGTATAACAGTAGGCAAAACAGTTGCTCTGAAAATGAAGTATTTTCTTAAATATTATAATAGTACCTTGAAAATCCATTCAGGAATTGGCTCATAGTTTCTCCTGATACATGAGTGGTATGTCAGGTCACTGAGATAAAGAAATTACAGTCTAAATGATGGAGTCAGACAAGGGATACATTTGGTTCAGCAGCATTTCTGTCAGTTATGGAAATATCTCAAATAGAAAATGTTATCCATAAATAAGCACTTTCTGCTACAATTCTCTGCTGTCCTTGATATGCATCATAACAATTTTATGTAGCTATGTAGTGCTGGTACTTTGGAGACCACCCTAGTGTAAAAGTCAGCACTCTTTACAAATGTAAAATAACACACCTTATGACATGTCCCCTTTTTAATGACTCTGTGTATGGGTGCATAACTATGAAACCAGGTCTAAACTCACAAAATTCTTCTTTTCTTTTTGATGCTGCATAGTAGAGTGAGAAGAAAGTTAAAATGTGTCCCTTTTTGTGTTTGCTTGTTTTACATTGTGATCTAGTTGTCATAAACCCTGCCATCTGACCAAATTAGTGAAAGAATAGAAAAGAATAGGCTCCAACATCTGGCAAGACATTAACTTGGACTTTCTTCTAGATTGTGTCTGTTTCAAATGCCAGGTGTCTATCACCTGGGATATAGTTTTACTTTGGCAAAGTAGATCTATTACTAACTCTCTGAAGAATGCCGTCTCTGAATGATGCTGCAGCTAATGGAATACTGATTTACTGCCACAACTGTAAAGGATATTTTTTAACATTGTGTTACACTTCCCATCAATTTAGATCAACCAGACCTACCATATGTGAGAAGTTATCTACATTTTTCTCCAATAAAACTGAAATGATGAAAGCTTTGCTTTCCCTGAGGTATGATCCAGTATTGGTAGCCCCATTGTTTTTTTTTTTAGCCCTCATCTTTGTCAGGGCTGGAGCATATTATTCCTGCAATGCTTGCCAGAATTCTATGGCTTACTTGTTGTTTGAGACTCACCATATGTGTCTTTGATCCCTGCCTAGTAGGCACTTTGGCTGCTTGCCAGTTTGGCACTTATGATTATCATCAGTATGAATAGCTCCCTTGCTTCTGATTCTGTCCTTCTTGCTGTCATCAAATCACTCTTTAAACAACTTTCTTATTTTCTTTTAGATGCCTATAAACGATCAACCTATTTTTACCATGCCTTTCTTGGCCAAGGTTTTGTGTCACACTGCAGGAAATCCAACAGCTTTATGTTTTCACTCCTAATGATCTGACTGCCAACTACCTGTGTAACTGCATGGGAACAATAAGGAGTACAGAAACATCTCTTGTGATAGTGTTTGGAGTTACTCTGCATATTACACAAATATGCCTGTTTTCCCCATCTGGTTGGCTTGGTGGCATGACTTCTATGAGAGATTATTTATTTTAGCGAAAAGCATTCCTTTTAATAAACGTTTTAAAACCTTTGACCAGAACAATGTGAGCCAATGACAATGCTAAATTCAGAGGAGTATCAGAATGATAAACAGTTTTAAGAGACAAATGGAAAGCCAAAAGCCAGTTGTGCACAATTTCTACTCACTATCCTGATACAGCACTAAACACATCTGAGCCCTTCCACGTGTTCTAGTAAACTGAAATTGTTCCAAAATGCCGTTGTTGTACAAAAGATATGCAGAATCAAAATAAGGAACAGCACAGGGCACATAAAAGTCCAGACCGCAAGAGGCCCACATGCTGTTACGGAAAGATCTGCCAGAAGTGTCCATTATTCTTTACCTGACCCTGCAAACCCTTCAGTTACTAAATATACTGGTACTGTCACAGGACAAGGGTATCTGCCTTCATGTTAACTCATAAAGTAGGGTGGAGTAAGTTATGTAGCCTCTGCAAACGGAGTATCAAGATGATTGTGTGTGCCTAAAACTCAATCCACTTGGAGCTTCTTTCACTCAGTGCTGTCCAATGTGACTCGTGTTTAGCAATAACAATCCACTTTAGCTCTAGAGGTTTTAACACACAGAACCTTCTTCAATAGAAAGATTATCACACCCTTCTCCCAAGAAACATGCACATTTTAGATGAATGTGTTTTATTTATACGTCTCTTGTTTTTGAAACAACTTCTGGCATTTAGAAGGACCAGTTGAAAAATTCAGTGCAAAATTGGCAAAGGTGAAAAACAAATTCTGATTGCAGGGAGAACAAGAGGTAGGACAGAAAAGAAACTATGAGAAACTGCTGCATGAGAACTCAATTTGGGGTTACTTTAGAATGTATCTGTTATATTCTCCTTCTTTCCCCAACAACACTGGGATTTCAGATAAAGATGTTCTTTTTCAGCATACGTAGTGGCGCTCTGAGTCTTGAAGCAGGTTTGTGACAGTAAACGTTCACACTGGATGTTGGCTGGAAGAGCCCACCAAGGTTTTAAGCCCTACAAAAATAAAACAGACATAACAAACAACACCATTAGAAGGGATTTAATGTGAGAAAATAGCAGTTTGATATATTGATATAATGCTACCTGCAGAGCATTACAATGTAGCTAATTTCAGAGGTATTTGTAAGAAAGATGATTCAAGGCCATATGAAATTCTACTTTGGAACTGGAGTAACTTGACAACAGGCAAGTTAGGTAGGTAGGAGAGGTATACTTTTATTCACAGGCATACTCTTAACTTCCTTGTGATTGTAGTTTTCCAGCTGGCTATAAAATGTACAGAAAAGTGAAAATGAAATTATTAATCTTAATAAAGTGCTTTTCCCTTCACATATACCACATCATTGATAAACTTTCTCTCACTGGAAGACAAAAAAGAAGGGCATGATCTTTTCGCCAGCTTCTCTTTATTTTATCCCTAACTATACTGGTAACAAGACCAAAGCAAGTACCCGGAGCCAGCATTTAAGGGAAGCTTAGTGGAATTTTGAACTGTGAAAATAAAAGAATGTTGAATTCACAAATATTTTACTGGAAAAAGGCAGAAAAGGTACTAACTGCATCAGATAGTAGTCATTAAAAAGCCCTCCTGTCACTTTTCAGTGGCCAGATTTGAAATTGCAGAGATGACCACCAGTAATATTTTTTAATTTTTACACTGGATTTTAAATATCTTATTTCTAAAAAGCCATGATTATACTTGAAAAACAAAAGCTTCCCAGGCAGTCAATCAGCATCCAGTTTTAGTTTACAATGGCTATGGAAATACAATTTTTAGATGCACAGAACAACAAAGATAAAATGCAGAACTGCAAAAGAAAGATGGGGTTTTGAGAGCATCATGTCTATCTGCGAACAACTGAAACAGGGACTTGGTGGTAAACCTGATAATCTTTTGCAGAAAATGATCAACTAAAAGGTTAATAAATTTAACAAAATATCCCTAATACCCCACAAAAGGAACGATCCAGAAACAATTTTTGCTTGAGAGGAGTTTGGAAAGTTGGCTGACACAATGAATATAAGGGAGCAGACAAAATATAACTTGCTGCTGCGGAGAGAGCTGTTAAAACCTGAACAGCATTACATTTGCTATGCTCTAAGTTTTTGCTACCTAAATGGAAAGCAGAAATGCCAGTATGTGCACGAAGCCTCGTGTCACCTGGACGCCCGAGCGAGCACGACCCGGTTTATCTTGCATCGTTTGCACGGCTCCGGGACGCCGAACGGGACACGTAGGCTCGGTCTGGAAGCAGCCCTGTCCCTTCCCCTTGCTCCTGTCTTTCCCCCCTGCTGCCTAAAGCCTTGCCAGGTAAGGCTGGGCCCGGTGTCCCGCGGGCGTGCGGGGCGCCAGCGGGCACGTGGGGCAGGACGGCTGGCTGTCCCGATGCTCTGCCCTCCCGGCTCTCCTCAGCGGTTTCCCCCGCACGCACGCCCCGCGATTGCCGCCTGCTGCGGCGCCGGCCGAGCCCGCAGCGAGCGCGGCCACCCGCTGCCGCGGCTCCTCAACCGGGAAGGCGAGGGGGGCAGAAGGCGAGGGGGGCAGAAGGCGAGGGGGGCAGAAGGCGAGGGGGGCAGGAGGCGAGAGGGGCAGGAGGCGAGAAGGGGCGGAGGGCGAGGCCAGGCACAAGGCGAGCCCCGGCGCCGGCGGGCGTGAGGCGGCGGCCGCCGCAGCCGCGCGGGAGGGGAC
>VXAX01000740.1:858468-908628 GCA_013399835.1 Leptocoma aspasia
TCCTCTCTCTCCTCTCTCCTGTCCTGCCCGGAGCAGCGGGGAATGGGGGGAGGCCCTTGCCCACCGCCCCGCGCCGCTGGGCTGTGCCCGGTCAGTGTTTCAGCACACGGCCGGTGTTACACAGTGCAATGGGTGCGCTGGGGCAGCGGTGAGGCAATGGCAAACCCACCCAGCCGTGGTACTCGCCACGCGGGATCATTCACCGAAAATGATGAAATGGCAGGGTGACACGCGTTTGGGCGGGACACGGCACTGCCCGTGCTCCTCGCAGCTGGTATTGCTCCCACGAGTGCGGCGGGCGCGATTGCTGCCGAGGGAAGAGTCACTGCAGCCGTGGGGGTCTGTCACGGAGGGGTGAGGGGAGGTGGCCGCTCACCCTCCTGTGTGTCAGCTGTGAGCAGGCGTGGACAGTGGCTGCAGGGAGTGTAGGTCAGTTAGGCTACCAAATCAACAGCGCAGGCCGTGACTGTCCTAAACATGGCTTTCTGGAGGAAGAATTTACCAGCATATCCTCTCTGAATAGTCATTCAGTCCAACTGCAGCTCCAGTGATCAGTCAGTGCTTCAAACCTTTAAAAACATAAGCCAAGCCTAGAACAAAATCGTTTAAACTACGTTTAAACATATTTTTAATTTTCTTTTTTTAAGAGCACCTCTTGTTTGTTGCATCTTTCTTCTGTTGTCAGATAAGCGGTGGGATCATCTTTCATTTTTCTCCACTCTTTGGAAGTGAAATTTGATTACTAGGTAGCAATGTAACTTCAGAGATGGAGAGATGATGAAAAATGTTCTGAGTTGTATGAAAATTGGCAGCATTTTAATTTTGCTTCAGATGCTCTGAGCCTCATATATCAAAAGATGCATATATGGAATAGCGAATGGAACACTGTTGTGAGCATAGGGCTGTGTATAGGTAAGCCCTATACAGCTTCCAGCTATCATATTCCCTGGGAATAGTGTCTATCCAGCATTAAATTTTGGGGAAAAAAAGAATTGTATTTTTTAAGTGGAAAAATGTTTGACCTTTTTTTTTATGGTAAAGAAATAAAATAGAATTAATGGACTTTTATGCATTAGGCCTGAAGCAAAGCACTATAATTCTGTTCATGTGACCTCCTACATTTTAGTGCATCATTTCCTATCAACAGATCTGAACATTTTTTAAAAGTTTCCTTCAAAATACCTTGATATGCCACTTGATTGTGTCAGTCTCTCTCCCCCATCAGATGAAGCATTTGAAAAGTCTTTTGCAACAGAGTGGGTTTGCAGTCAAAAACAATCATTAACATCTTCTCAGAAAATAGCAGATTAAAAAAAAGGTTTTTTTAATTGTAATGGATCATTTTACTTAATTTTTGCAGTGCTCTTCTTTCATTTCTGTCACCATTTTTCTTCCTCCAAGGATACAGAAAGATGTCTTCATCAGTAAGCACCAAACATGCGAATCAACAGCAAACATCCTCCCTATGCACATTGCTGTGGGTGTGAGCTGCACAGTGCACTAATTAAATCCAGAGTTGGACATTGTTCATGTTTTTTCACATTTGCTTCTGCATTACCTTGCTGTGATTTTACATGAATCTGTTCAAATTTCCACTTTTTCTCACGTGGATTCTTAAACAACCTGAAAAGATTTTCCTTATGTAGGAGTGCATTCCATACCAATCCTGTTCAAGAAAAATGTTTCTTGTTACATGATCTAGAAACTATACTGGTTCAAGTAATGATTGTAAAAAGGTTTGTTGGTAATTTTGTTTATGACCAGTGTATGCAAGACAGTTATGGCAGCACCACTATAATGATATTTATGAGGGTATACTAAGGAATAAAATAGGGAAGGGAGTTTAGGTGCAACAATAGTTTCCCAGAATTCATGCTTTCATGCCTGATAAAAATAGTTTATTTACTTACTGAAATACTTTCAGGAGTTCCTCAGGATTTTTCTTTAACCATCAAGTAAAATGTAAATGTTGCTGCCAGGGCTCTTGTAAAAATAAAATAATTCTATTTTGTCTAAAAACCCCAAATATATAAAAAATTTGGTTATATACTCTGCTGACTAATTTGTACTCCTGTCCAGGTTTAACCACATGAAGCTCTACTGGAGGTCAGATAATGGGTTCTAAAGTGAATAGTGGGATGTTTTAGTCTTTGCTTTCCCTTATTTTTTCTGTTTCATTTAGCCAACCATTTTTGTTGTATTTTTAGAACAATATTTGGCTTTAAAAGATAGACTTGCTTGAGTAGTAAAGTTATTAAAAAGGAGAGATGAAAAGGTAATTTGACTAGGTGGCTAAATAGACAGTAAATAGAATTTTCTACTACCTATTTGTAGAAGTTACTAATACCTATTTCAGTCTCATTTAGACTAGTCTGTATTCCATCAAAAAATTACTGAACACCTGACTGGTGAATGAGACACCACATTCCTGTTGCAGTGTGTTCATCTTTCTGTATATTCTGAATTTCTTAACCATTTTCTTCAGAATGCTTCTGTAATGCTTCACACAAGGAATAGAGTTCAGCTGCATTTTCTAAGCATTGCCCCACTGTATATGGTTTTTATTAACAGGTCTGATTAATTTGATATTAAAGATCTGATTTATTTTTACTAAATAAGAGCTATAGTTACAGAAGATTTTGTTAAAGACAGAACTGTAAAATGTACTGGCATCTGTGGAGAAAAGAGGTGGCTGTAGATATTGCAGTACTGGGAACATTTCTGCAGCGATCAAGGTCGTTACTGATGGTGACTCACAGGATTTGACCAGAGTGTGTAATGTACTTTGTGGTCTGTTCTGTGAAATGCTGAGGCTGAGCAGCAGGGAAGGTGTTTATCTGCTGCTGGTGTCGTCTGGTTTAGCAGGAACCTTCTTGCTGGAGAAGAGATGGTCTGAGAATAATTGACATTGATCTTATCCTACAGACTTAATGTTGTATTTTCATGTAGGCTAGAATGGAATTTTGATGTGTCCCAGTTGAGCTAGAGAGTGAGACAGAAATTCACCAGCTAACTGTGACAATATGAAGAGAGAAGTTTATTTTGAACACAGACTTTTATAACACTGATAGTTGCCGTTAGCTTATGGTCAGATAAATTACCATTAGGTCTTATGGTAATTTATCTGACTCCATTGGTGGCTTCAGCTAACGTAATTCCAAGGACACACTCTCTAAACTTAGCTATTGTTTACATTTCTTCTTCAGAAACTCACTTATTGTCTCTGAAATTTCTCTCTGGCTGTGTGAGCACAGCCACATTGATGCACTAGGAATATGCTAAGGACACAGCAGGGAAGAAAGAGCTGGATGGCTAAAGAAGTGTAAAAGACTGGGATGAAATTCAAGGATACAAGAATGATTAGGTGCTTTGCGACCTATAACCTAAACTAGAAACTTTGACTTTATTATTAGAAGAACTTTGGAATCCTCACAAATCATAGGATGACTACAAGCTGCCAATACAGCTGTTAAAAAAAAAATCAGGTCAGGTCCTCAAATAGAGTAGATCAAGTATTTCCAGTCAAACAGGGAGATGTTGATGCCATTGCAAAGAAACTGCATCTGTTCAGTTTTGGTTAGTCACGTTCAAGAAATTGAATTCCAGCTGGGATGTTAGGTCTTGCACCACTGGAATGGTTGGGAAAAGGGAGGTGAAATGTAAAAATGACTTGGGTTTGTTTGATATCTAGTGTTAAGACCTGGAGGATGTGCAGGCAGGGTGGGAAGAAGAGGAATTAGCTGCTTAAAATAAAGGAAGATGTTGCTACCCACAAACACACAATTATACTCCATCCATATAATAAATATAAAGTAGAAATTTAAAACCAAATTATCCGTTGGTGGAATTCTTTAGGAGCTTTGTAATCACAATAATGAGGATATGATTTAGGTTTACTAAAAGACTGTATGATGTGGTTTCTATAGTAGAGAAAATTATTTGGTTTTTAAGAACTTTCAAAGATTATATAATAAGGAATAGAGGATTAGATATTTAAATGTTTTAAAATAGAGACAATTCCATGCCCAGTTTTTTTAATTACATTGCATGGCTTACATGGGTTTGTTAAGGTCAGAGTGTCAACTTTAGCGTGAGTATTCATCTGCTGCTTTAAACTGGGGAATCCTACTCTGCAAGAGGGTAGTGACTAAATACAGCTAAATTATAAGCATCTTTTTCTTAAACTGTTGTGTTTATGTACTGCTAGCTAGGTGTACTAAGGGGTATAGTAAAATAAGAATATGTTAGGAGGCATGTGATTTGGTGAGGACTACCTACACTTACAACAAGTAAAGCAAAAATAAGACAAAATTAAGACTCTAGTCTCTTATTCTGCTGGATGTAGCTGTGACCCTAGGAAGTGTAATCTGTCTAAATAATGCTAAGGTGTGCTATGTTATGTTGTAGGATTTCTGTCACAGGCTTAGGCTGTCGTATGGAATGCAATATCCAGAATCATTAACAGTCGTTCAGGATATTACCATTGGAAAGTTTTATAATTGGAGAGGAACAGAAATGCTAGGTGCTAAATACATAAAATAATGAGCAAAAACTTGGGTCCTCTAATTTAGACAGCTAACTTCTGTTTCAGAGCCTTGCTTGCAGTGATTTATATGCTACGTGCCTAAACATCCAGACTGAAAACGCACAGACTAAGATTCTGTCATGTCCTCACTGCATGACACTCTTGGATCAAGAGATGCACACAAGTGTCTTTTTCAGTTTTAATGTGCTAGCTTAGCTTTTGTAACAGATTGCCATGTTCTAAACATATGCTAGAGACCTCTCAAATTTATTTTTAAAGTAACTCAAGAATAACAACAGAACCCACAGTCCATGTGACAATTATCTATGGCTTACTCACTTATGTTTGATTCTTGATTGAAATTACAGCCTAAAAAATGAGGCATATGGTATTATGCAACCTGTGAGGAGACAGCAGATCTCTTTTATTTGAGTCTTTTAGGTACACCTCAGAGAAACTGATTTGAGACATACTATATTTCATGTTCTTTTTATCTCCATGTAATTATATATTCCAGGAATAAATTAACATTTGCAGGCTCTCATCAAATAACTATTTTAGGCTATTTTCATTTTTTAATTTAATTTATCAAGCTAAGAAGTAAAAAATTGCTGACAACAATATTGCAAATTTATTAATTTACTATAACAATTACCATACATCATTTTTTATACCCTCTTTTTTTTATCTGATGAAAATTGCATATAAGTAGAGAAAAAACAAGGTCGTTTTCCTGACTTTATGTTGCAGTTTTTGTTTTCTTAACTCTTTCAAAGAATGGCATTATTTAAAGATAATTAATGAAATCTTTATAGAGAAAGTATGTTAATCTTAAAGATCTTTTGGGCTAAGATCTTTTTTCCCCTCTTTCCTTTGCCCACTATTTTTACCTCATTCTGTGTTTTCATCCTGAACTTGTTGTGTCTTTCACATAACCTAAGACCAAATAATTGATCACTAAAAGACTACATAGTTCCTGGTTCCCAGTCCTGCATTCTTCCAGCTCTTCTGTATTCTTCTACATGCAGAGGCCTTGTCAATACAGAACTCATTAAATGGGTCTTTTTCTCAGTAAATACATTACAAGAATGTCCCAAGAATGGGACTTTTTTTTTTTTTCTTCTTTGTTGCAGATTCCAAAGAACATTTATTTTCTTAGTGTTCATAAGATGTAAAGCATACAAAGTTATTAAATATATGTATTTGTATATTATACATAAAAATAATTATTAAATGTATATAATAAAATAAATAGAAGCATAAAGTAGAAGAAATTATAATTTAATTTTAAATTTTAGCAGTCTATTAAGTTTGTATCATCATGCTGGTTTTTCTTGTTGAATTTGGAAATGATGAATGGCATACATGCTGACACTGAAGGTAGTAAATAAAACACCCTCCCACTGAATTTGACTGGAGTAGGGAGAGTGCAATGCTGAGCTCTTCGTAAATGTTCTTTGAAGTCAAGAGGAGTTTCCTCTTCAGACGATCCAGTCACTAGACTCATGCCAACTTTTTCAGTCAGGTATTTTATGTGCTGCCGAGTAAGATCTCAGCAACATCCAAGAGAGAAAGTCTGAAAAGGCTGAGTAGTTGGTTTGGCAGGGATGCCAAACAGGGTGTTAGAGGTTCGGAAGCTGATAAAGCATAGGTTTGACCTAAGCAGAGTCACTGACTTCCAGGTTTTTTTATACCATTGGCTTGTAAATACTGGACAGATAACAGGAGCTTTTTAGTTGATGGAGGTCTATGCAATACTGGGATTATTAAATGAATTAAAAATTTTATAATAAAGGTAAATAAAGGAAATATTGTAAAGGATTTGCCTTGTAAATTTGGGAACTAAAAAAATGCACAGGAAGTTTTTACTCAGACCCCATATCTGCTTTTTGCTGAGATCCCATTTATGACTTTTCCCACCTCCATCTCCTTCAAAGCCTAAATATGGGCACAGTGATGTTCATTTCCTCTCATGCCAGCTCAAGGAGGAGGATTGATTTAAGGCACCCCACATGGCAAATAATCATTTTAAAATTCATGCATCTTGAGATCATTCTTTTCCCATTGCTTTGGCTGGGAGTGAGCCAAATTCACTTAGTGAATTGCCAAAGATCAATCAGATCTCAATTTAATTCCTACTGAAATAAATGAGAAAATCTTTTAATAAGGATCTTACTTACAATTTGTGGCTCTTCTATCTTTTACTTCTGGTAAGGAAATCTCACCTTAGAAGATTACCGTACCAGCTGCTCAGACATAGAAATTTTCATAAAGCAAAACATTTACTGCTCCTAATTAATAAAATTTTCTGGTTTTTCACTTTCTGATATGGTGACTAATAAATAGTATTAACTGTTGTCTCTATAGTGGCTTTTAGGTTGTATTTTTTCCACTTAGAAGGAATGCTGAGTACTTAGACTGCTTAAGGGTGGAATGGTGGGTACCTAGGATGAAGTTACTTGTTTTCTCTACATTTTCTGAGGAAAAAGGTAGCTTCAACTCTTGTGGCACCTGGATTGAAAGATTAACATGTTTATGGAAGCGTGTATTTGAATTTCAGTTTATAGATGAATAGCATGCAGTTAGAAACTGGTGCAGTGTAGGTACAGTCCAGAGATAAAGCTGAATTCTTTACATCCTTACTTCTTTCACTACATGGATATTTTAGGTGTTTAAACAAAGTGATGGTTCTCTGAAATTTTAGGAACTGAAGGCTATTGAGAATCTTAAATGTGTCAAGTATGAAAAAAGTTATGTTTAAAGAAACTGTGGAGAGCTTCAGAAAAGTAGTTATTTAGTACTTCAGGCTATGTTGAATTCTCTTCTGTTGTTTGACTCTTGTTCGTTTAACAAAGGTATAATATTTTCTGTAGCATCCTTGTTTTCCCCCAAATATATATTTAAAAAGATAGATGAAGTATGAAAGAGATGATGTTGTGTGGTATTGTGAACTTGCTGGGCAAAATGTGCCACCTTAAAAGTTTGCCAGTGCGCTTGATAATGCACTTGGACCTTGACATACAGTGTTAGGAAGTACTATGCACTCAGTAAGGCTCATCAATTAACTGAACCTCAGAAAATGCTAGAACAGAAAAATAATAATTTTAAGAGTGGGAATAAAAATCAGGCAGAAATTTGTAGGAAAAGATTCTCTCTGTCTAATCCATCCATCTGTCACTTAGGAAAACTCATCAGGATATTGAAATTCTAAGAGAAGTTGTTTTATTGGTTGATCAGAAATTTTTGAGATAAGAGCATGATCAAAATGAGACTTTCATACTGTGCTAAATACCCATAAAACAAATACAGCATTTTTGCTTTTTAGCAAAAGGGAAATATTACTGCTGTGTTAATGTACACTTACGTGGCCCTTTGGGGGTAGAAATGTCAAAATGGTGCACATGCTTTAAAATTAAGCAGTGCAGTAGAGATGAAAGATTTTTTCTTTCGTAATATGTTGATAGGGACATAATATACAATGAATAATAAGAGTTTTATTATAGAAGATATTATTAATCAGACACATATTTTATTATCTGGTCTTTTAATCAATCACTTCAGAGGAAAACTGCTAAATGCATGGTTTACATTTCAGAAAAATATTTCCAGGGACAGTTTTAAGGGTTGTCTTTCAAACTTATTACAGTTAGAATAATCAGCTCATAGCTCTTTTTTTCTAACTTTTACAACTTAACTGGGTTAGGTATCATGTCAATGGTGAAGATTTTGATTAACATTTGATTAACAAAGTGCTAATATTGCAAAATATGGAAAAGATGCTGCAGGTGATAAGAAGGAAATTATATTTACTGTTGGAATGTTATAGCTGATTCTATTTTTAGATAATTCCCTTGTTAAATGGAGATTTATTTTATAGTTTGGTGTAAATGAATGAAAGTTACTCCAATTGTGGCATTACATTTGAATTTATTTGGATTAAATATTCTTATGAGAGTCATTCTCAGCAGCTCTTGTGACAAAAACACAGATTTATTGCATGCAAAAACTGCTAAAAGGTGCACTGGTGAAAAAACTGTGCTGGGTAGACATTTCTTCTTTGTTTGAGTGGGATTTTTTTGTCCACAGATGTTAGCTGTTTTGTATGGGAATAAAGGTGTTAGTTTATGAGTTTCTTGGAAAAAGAAGTTTAAAGGCTTTGAATGGATGAGATGTGTGGACTGAAGCGCCAGAGGACATTGCCGGAATGTTAGGTGAAATCCATAGGGAAATAATTCAACAGCAGCATCTGGAAAGGAACTGTATGTGGCTTTAGGGCTTACTTTTAATGCAAGTAGTTAAGATGAGATTAAATATAGGTGTTAGTATGTGAGAAATGGAGGAACAAGGTAAGTGATGAAGGTATATCATGTGGGACACTGGGATTAGGGAAAAGATTTAACAGAATCTGCAGCTGATCACAGCTGAATTTTTAAAACCCTGGAAACATAATTTGAATTGAGCTATATACTAGCTTCATAGAAAGTAGAGCAGCGTACATGAATATTTTACTGGGGAAAGAGAAGACAGAGTATAGGCCAGTTCATTGGCCTCGGCATGTCACTTTTGCCAGAATGGGATGAATGAAGATGGTGGAAACTTAAGCTGCTAAGCCAGTTGGCTGTTGGCTGTGCAGAGAGGAATCGACTGGTGATTGAGAATTTTCTCTTGTCTCCCTGCCATTTTTTGGTATTCATTTACTTGATTCAATTTCCTAGGCACTCTTGTCTGGTGCCGTGTGAGATGCCCTAAGGTTGCTGAGATGGTTTATAGGATTGGCAGGTATTGAATAGGCTTTACAGGAGACTCGTGCCTTCCGGCACAATGGCTGGAGGTCGAGTCAGATGCATCCCAAATGTACAAGGGTGCCTGTACGTAGCCATCTGACTCGTGCCCCTGCTGTTTGGTGCCTTGTTAGATGAGCTTTTGGCCATTGCTGACAGTGCTGAGAAATGGCTTCATGCAGCTGGCCATGTTTCACTGATGACACCATTTAAGATGCCCTATAATATCCTCCTTTATCTCCAGCTTCCAAAAAGCCACGGGTCCTGTGTCCTGCATGCTGTGTTTAGGGAACCTTAAGACATTTTATGTGAATATATTCATTGACTGCACAGGGATACCTAGGACACCTGTAGACGTAACTGTGTAGATACTTAAGTTCAGGACTTTTAAAGTCCAGTTGAGTCCTATCATTAAGAACATTTCAGGACATTTTGACCTTAATTGAGTGGTCTGGCTGCATTGCCATTTAGTCCATAACTGGTATTATCTATTGTCAGTCATTGGAAAAATCCCTCAGTTAAGTTTATGTGTCACAGTAAAATAAAAGTACAGCTAATAGTAGTACTATTAGATATTTTTTCCTTTTTTTCGTCCTTAGTTAATACTGGTCTTATTGCCAATTTTACAGCAACATAAATTTCTTTCTCACCATCCAGACTATGGAAGCTTAAAAAAAAAAACAAACAAACTTCCTAAATGTGCAAAGTCTAGAAGTGAAAGCAATAAAAATTTGGGAAATATCATGATTCATTTTGCCATGACAACACTTAATCTTCTCAAACAGTCCAAAATGATATGTTCCCGATTTGGTTTTGTCTTTGTCATAGTTCCTCCAGTACCAGTATATTTTCTTCTACTTGTTCCACTTCAATGTTTTCAGGTTTGCATGATTCGAATGCGCTAAAATTACTATTACATTACTATTTACTGTAATAAGTTAGAAATTTTACCAGTTCAGAAGATGCTGTGACATATCATTATTACATAAGTATTTTTTAGTAAGCTTATAGAAGGTGATAATTTATTTTAAATGTTTATTTAAAAACTAGCACCTTATATCTATATATTTTAAAAATTTCATATAAGGAAATTTTTAATGCCTTTAATTATTCTCAGCTAAATAGGAAGAAAATTATATTCTTTAAATATGCTCACATTTGACTAATTTCATAATTAAAATGGAGATTTTTAAAACATCATGAATGGTGTAGTGTTCAAGTTATAATTTCCTTACCATTATTGGGAAATTATTATGGTAACACTTTACAGACGTTATTTTTCTAAAGAGCTTTATAAATTTCAGATTCTCCTAAAAGATGAGTTGCCAACAGTGATGAAATAAATAGCCATTCAATACTGTCATTTTAATCAGTATCTTTTGGAAAGAGCTGTGGAAAACATAGTGGTGGGCCACCTGTACTTAAATTCATGATTTACTTGATCTTTTAGGCCCAGCCTTTGGATACAGAAGATGATTTTGATTGCAATAGTAATGGAGAATAGTTGATTTACTTTCAGCTTTTAATTTTAAATCTTAAAGATCTATGCATAACTCACTTTTATTGACACTGAGTTATTTAGAGAGACTTACTTGATAGGGTGGATGGGCTGAATTGTCAGTATATTCATTTTCCCACCCATTGATATCCCAATGTATTTTAAAGAGCAAATTACTTGCACATGTTGGATTTGTAATGATGATCATTACAAATGATCTCTGCTTTTTCAATGTGTGTGGAAAAACACCACTCTTTCTCCTAGAATTCTGTCTTTAGTCTTGCCTGTAAAACACCGTACACACCATAATACTATTACCATAAATAATAGTAAAGGAAAGTGTGGGAGGTTTTGGCTCCAGTGTCATCAGTATGCTGTTGATCTCCGTTCTCTGTATCCTTTTCATCCAGCCCAGATGGCAGAGTATAATTGCTTTTCCAGGCTTTGACCAAGATAGGGATATGGATGAAAGTGAGTTGGCTGTAAATCAGCTTGGTTAATGGAGAAATGCTGCTTGTTAGCCAAGGGAAGCATTTAGGGAAATAGAAAAAGGTAATGTATACACCATGTCCTGAAAATACATTTTTAATTTTTGCTGAAGTGACTGGCTGTGTTGGCCTCCTGTTAATAACAGAGGTTTCTAGTACCATTTATTATTGATTTCATTGTAACACAAGTCTAACTGTGGTTGCCTATACCTCTGCTGCCACCTGACTCTACTAATACATTCCTTATTCATTATTTTTCAAGTTATCAAAAATTGTCTGTGACTATAGCACATCTATTTGCTTTATTAGGTTGCATGAACTGTTGGCTGTAATTTGGGTATTCAGATCTCTGCTGTTCTATGTACTCTACATTTGTTGAAAACAGCAATAATGAACTTTTTTAGAATGTGTCACGTCATCAGTGATAATTCAGAAAGTTCAATCTCATCCAGGAGACTGTTATTTGACAACTGTGGCCTGTTGTTTTTGTTGTCAGGTTATGAATGAATTTTTGTAAAATATAGACATGAATATTACAGAAGGTATTTCTTTGTTTTCAAAGGTAGTGAACAATCTTTGGGCTTGATTTTATCTTTCTGTTTGTCCTGTAATGCTATTTTTTTTTTTTAAGAGCATTCAACATCCTAGCAGAGAATTGGACATGTCTGTTAGACACTCAGTCTCCAGTTCCTGAGATTTCCTTCTTTGAAGAGTTGTCAGAACAGCAGTTTTGTTAGCCTGCCATATGCTTGTGGAATTTTCTGACCTGCTGGAGCTTGCATTAGGTAAATTTTAGGCCATGACCACAGGAGATATCTGTGTGACTCTATACTGACATGTAGTAAGTTGTCCTTGGTCGCATAGTTAGAATGTAGCATGGACTCTAATGATTTTGATGATCACAATTTAAAATGTGTAATGTATATAATTAAATCTATAGAATTCACATTTCTTCTTTTTTTTTACTGAAGGGAAAAACTTCTGGGGATATGTAACTATCTTCACATCAAAATTGCTTCATAGATATTTTCCAGTATACTTTCACTGGCTTTGTGTCTATTGAGTTATAAAAATAACAATGAAATGTCTAAATTAATACTAAATCTTAAATGTTGATCATTATATACTTATATTTCCCCATATTTATTTATAATATTTGAAATACTACTAGTAATTGTATTTTATGTAAAACTTACATATGTTTCTTTGTGAATGTTTATATTAATAGATTTTGCTCATGACTGTTATATAAAGCGGGAAATACTGCTTTATTGATTTTCTATCCATCATAGATTTTATTATGTGTACTGAGATACCACCAGCAGTTAGGTTGCGTGCTATCATTTCACCATATCTATGCTTTGTACAGTTTTGGGGATTGAAGGCGATACATGAAAAGTTACAAAGCAAGTATTTGATCAGGACTAAAGCTAAAGAATATAGGCTAACAATTCATGGCTTTGTATCTTGCTACTCAGAAAAACACTTGCCTGGCCTAGTAGTTCAGTGTAGCTCGTTGGTTTTGAAAGAAACACTTACATTTTGTGTAAAGGCGGGATCAAGAAGAAAATCTAGTTTATGAAGAAACTGAGAAGGTCATAAAGAAATACAGAATAATATTGTTGCAATATCAGTATGGTAACACATGTCATTTGTTTAAGAGTACTAGTTTCAGAATGCATTCTAAACCCGTCACACAGTAAAAAAAAACAGTGAAGAATCTTTAAGCTTGTTTACTACTTCTGAACTCCGCACTTCTTCATGGAAGGGGAAAATGAGTAATAACCTAAGAGGGAACATGAGTTTAGTCTGCGATGTGATATGAAAAGTACAACAGAAAACAACTTTCACCTTCTCGTACATTTAAAAATGTATTATTATTACATTTTATTCTTATGCTTTTAAAATAAAAGTGAAAGTAGACACCTCAAAACAGTATTCAAATGTATGACTACCCTCTCAATTAAACAAAACAGACAGTTCCAGGCTTTCAGTTTATGTGTGTTCATAGTTCAAGCTGAGTTCACTTCAATTGGTTATATGAGGTAAATTGTGTACTGGAGGCAGCTGCAGGTTCTCGTTTCCCATCCATTAAGTACATTCACTGTAAGCATAAGAGTAAACTACAAGTCATAGAAAATAATCAGCAGGTGTTTTACCCAAAGTATGTGAGAGTTGATCTCTTCTGATCTAATATAAAGGAGAATTGTCTGGAAAGTGAGGAATTCCTCCTGTTCCCTCTCTCAGATTCCTGCAGACAGAGATTATATTGATTTATTAACTCTGTAGCTCTTCAGAAAATGTGCTCTTTTGTGTTTGTCTGAATGAAATGTTCTTTCTTATAGAAAGAAGTTCCTTATTTGTTTTGCTACATCTCATTGCATTTTGCTAAGACCAGGGAAGTACTGTGCTGTGAAACTGGTTTGCAAATTTAGCACTTCTCTGGCAATTATCTATGTGACAGGTGATTTAGCACGATTGCTTATTATGCTTAAGTTTTCTCTTTTATAAACATGATTCAGTTTGTGTATCAGACAAAGCTCTTTTACTACTAGTTGAATTTTGGTTTGTTTTTTCATACCAAACCCTTGTTTCTTGCTTGAATAAAACATTATTCTTTGGCATTACTGTCATAACATCTGATAGCTGTAGCTTCCAGTGGGTAAGGAGATAAATCAGAGTTAATACACCAAACACTAATGTTCAGATGTATTTTATGAGTGCTGCTGCTCTAATCTGAAAAGTGTGATGTTTCTGGCCTCCATCAACAAAGCTTATCCTTAGTGTGCTAAGCATTAACAACTACTACACTTTTGTTTTAGGTGCAACAGATAGAAAGGGGCAAAGAAAGGGAGAAATAGGCTGCCTTCTAATCCCAGCCTGTTCGACTTGGGTTAAAGAAATACTCAAGGAGTATATCCTTTTTGTGTAAGAATAGCATTCTTTAACACAGCAACTTTTTTTTTTCAGTCTTTTGGGCATTCCTTGGTAATGTCATTTGTTACCTTTTGATTTGCCAGCTTATTGGAATACTTGACAGAATTATTTTTTTCAAAATCTTAATTTCTATTTTCTAAATAAAAGTAATAGTTTTTTTCTTTATTTATTAGTTAATATTATTTGTACTGTATCACCTTTGCCATTAAAATCCTCTTTGTAAACAGGATTAGATCAAACAGCTGGCCACTACACAGCAGAAGCCTGTCTCATAGTTCAGTTAAATTCCTTTTTGCTTAAAATCATGTTTCTTAAGTTTTCATATTAATTACTTTTTTTGTAAACTATCCTGCAACAATAAGTAGTATACTAGCAGACTATATTGGAACTTAATAGTTAATGTAAATGACAGTAGAAATATTAGGGCTGTTATTTTACCATAGAAATTCCTCTCCCAGTTTGAACAATCTCCTGAAATATGTAAATCATTACTCTTTCATAAGCTCAAACAAGTCTTCTGACCTCAACAATTATTTGGTTTATTCCAGACTAGTTAACTCTGCACTTAACTGGCTTTATTCTGTAATGATTTACTTAGATTTTATATTTTGCCCTCCAATGGAAAATATCCAGTTGATTGAATTATTTTTTGAAGTAGGAAGTCCCAATATTTCTACTCATTAAATGCCAGGCTGTTTTATCTATGACATTGTAGATTATAACCCAGGATCAGTTCTGCCATTTCATTTTCTTACTTAGTCAGTTAGCACCAGAAACAATATGGAGAGTCCTAAGTGTTATCTTACGTATTGCTTTTATGGAAATGCATGTGGTATTTCAGTGGAATTTTGTACTCTATTTTGACTGCTTTGTTTGTGGTATGTCTGTGTTAACATTTAGGTCGCTAATATGGACTGATATAATAAGAAAACTTCATTTGATGAAAGATTCTCAGGGCTTGAGGGTTTTTGCTAGCCATGGTCCATTCATGGCTACTCTTCTCCCAGTGGTCATGTCAGCAGCATACGGCATAAGTTCTAGAATGAATACTCAGTTTATCTTTGCTGAGGGATATTCCTCAGGTACATCCCATTGTTTTTTGAATCTTCTCGATTTTTTCTCTAGTTAAGCTGAAATTAATATGTTTTATATCTGCCTTCTAGTAGTGTGAACTATGTAAACAAGGATTTTAATTTCTTCCTGTTTATTTCCTCTATATCTTGTAAAGTTTAGAGACATCTATGTGTTCAGAAGATTGACCAGTTTTCTTTGTTCTCCTTCCAGCAATCATATTATTTATCTTAGAGCCTTCTCCCAGTTTTTGGGCATTTTTCCATGTCACTGCAAGTATACATTATGGAGTTATGATGCCACCTCCCTGCTGATTCTTGTTGAAAACTGCTTTCCTGAGTAATTCTTTGTACAAGATGGACCTACCTTTACTCAGTTGTCCTCTGTGCCAGAACACCACCTTGTGGAGAAGGAAAGCAGAGCTTTATCTTGCTTGGTTAAGAGGATTGAAAAGACCTGAACCTCCAGATCCTTCTCTCTTACTTTTCTGTTTTTCAGTTATCTTTGAGAAGCTCTGGGTAATATTTGCCACTGCTGTTTCTGCCTTTAAGAATGACTTTCATGGAATAAAAATCAGAAGGCTGGAAGTACCTCAGCACCTTATGTAGAAGTAGTGAAGTAGTGACAGAGCTTAAAAAGCATGTTTATTTAATTTGTTTGCATTTATTGTTACATTAGGGAGATTATACTGCTTTAATTAAAAGTTACTAGGGTTTTCTGTAATGAACCTAAATTTGCAGCTATTTATAGTTGAGAGAAAATGTTTCCATACAGAAATTTGGCATTCAATGTCTCAAGCTAAATGGTTTGGTTTTCCTTTTTCTGTTTCTTTTAAAAATACTCTTTGGATTCTGTTTGGAGGGAGGCAATTTTTTTTTGTGGTTTTATATGCTTTTCGTGCTCCTTTGGCAAGGCTTGATACATGGAAAAACAAATTTTCCAGGCTCTTAGTCTTTTATGTCAGCTATTTCCTTTTTGATATTTAAAACATGATACTTTGGTGGTCATTACTTTTTAACAGAGACTCTGTATTTTTCAATAAGCAGTCACCCCTAAGTATTTGCCATTACTACTTTTCATATATTGTTACATAAAAATAGTTCATATAGTTCAATTAAGTAAATATTTTTTCTGAAACAAAATTGTATACTTGACGTGTTTAGTGGTACTAAAATTGGTACTTGTGTATTTCTGCAAAGTTCACCATTTCTCATTCTTTTAAAATATGGAAACAGGTTTGCATTTTTCTATTTATTTCTATTTTCTAATTATTATCTGTAGGACATTTAATGCCATACTTAAATGTGTTGAAATTCTTTTAGTTGGTCTCGTTGGTTCAGAAAATCATTCCTTTTACCCAAGGGTGTGGTGTACATTTGAAATGCTCCAGTTAGAGTTTGGGGAAATGAGTCCTTCAATGAAGCCCAAGTCCAGGCTGAGGTCTGATGCTATCCAGGTAGGAAACAGAGAAGTGTTTAAATTCTGCCTAAGTTCTTACAGACTTCAGTGTGTTCTGTGCACTTGAAGCTTGACTAGTGAGTGCAAATGGCATTGAGCCTGGCAAAGAATATGACTCATGGCTGAGGTGATTTCTTCAAATGTAAGTGATGTCCAGATATTCTGCAAGTGTGGTGCTGTGATCAGAAAACTTCCTAGAAAGTGGAGTCTGCTTTTTCTTCCCAGCTGCTGTGTCATGTAGGTATTTCTTTCTCTCTTGGAAGAATGTTGCAAAAGCTAGTTACTGAGTATTCATTCACAGGACAGGTGAGATTCCTCTACTCCTTGGATTCAACTTGGGCCACAGCATAGAAAAATGCTAGAAGCACTTTAGCAGAAGGTGGTACACATACTCTTATACTTACTCCAGTTTGTTTCTGAGTTGTATCCAGCAGCAATAGACTGTAAAATGTATAAATAGTATACAGGGACCTGAACCTAAGTATTCTGCCTGTTTTTGGCTTGCTTGTTATCTGAGCTTCAGCAATGCCACACAAGAGAAATTATTACTTATGCTGGGGAGAAGGATGATCAGAACAGAATTTGTGAGATTAATAAGAAACTGGCTGAGGAGGAAATAGGAGATAATGTTGAAAGCAGATTTATTAGACTGGAAAGACATTGTTAGTGGAGTTCCTCCATGTTTTTTTTAAATACCTTCTATAGCACTAATCTGATTTTTTGACATGATACGTCTTTGTACTAAAATAATGTAATGATGTTAGTCCAAAAGTTCTCACAAGAAAGTATCAAGGTGGTAATACGTGCTGATAACGGAAGACAGGAGACATTTTCAGTCCAACATCGGATGCCATACAGGAGAAACTGAGTGACATTGAAGATAGGAGCAATCAGTGTACCAGAAATAAAACTAGATGAAGTACAATGCAAAGCAAGGCTCCTCTGGACTCAGAGCCAAGACGTTTACTCTAAGCTGTTAGTTCATCAGCTTGAAGAGTGTACAGATTTGTCTGTAGTACTGCCTTGAGTTTCCAGTATGTGGAAGTCATTCCCTATGTGGTTCTCAGTATTGTTCTCACTCCATGAACAGTTGAGACTGACTGGTGAACAGGAAAGCTATAGAGAAAATCAGGGGCTGAGAGGCCTGGACTATGGTTCAAAGAGATTGTGTATCTGTAATATCACAGACAGAAAATAAAAACCAATACTTGAATGCCTTTCTGCAATATCCCCTCCAAACTTTTGACCCCGATGAACTCCAAGGACTGTGGACATCACCTGATGTGGCTGTGTGAACTGTTCTGAAAAGACAAGTACAGCTCTTGATTTCCACAAAATTTTGCCACAGTAGGCACTAAATAGGATTTACAAGATTTGGCCTAGAAAATGAACGCTTTTGCTCTCAAAGTTTTATGGACATTTTTCATGCTCTAAATTATGCTTTGTTTCACATAATCTATTTTAGCTCTCTTTTTATTTTCCAGTCACAGCTTCACTCATATCACAGCTGTAGCATTTGTCTTGCAACAAGAAGGATCTGATAATCATGAAATAACCCAGATTTATGCCTGTAGTGCTGAAGCAGTGCCATATTTGTGAAAATAGCTTAAGAGGAACAATGTGCAGCAGATGTGAAGGTTTTACCTTCACATTTAAGTAGGTTTATACTGTCAGTGAGTGTGGGCTTAGCAGGACCTGACAGAGTTTCAGCTTACCAGATGTTCCATGTGATCAAATAGATGCTACACAGCTGTTTCCTATTCTTTTTACTGGGCTCAGATAAATACACAGTAAATGGTCTGAAATATATTTATTGTATTTTGGCAAGTCCTGCAGAGAACTGCCCACAGGCACCAAGAATGCAGGGAGAAACCAAGGGTGCTCCTAGGCATATTCATTTTCCATTACTGAGGAGAAATTAGCAGCCGTTTGGTTTAAACAACCCTGATGATACTAGTCAGGGAGGAATAAAATACGGGGTTTTCCTTTGGTTGTGGATGTTGTGAGATCAGTGGCTGTATTTATGGAGTGTCTCTGGTCTGGGGGAGCTGTTACTCCCATGGGCAGGAGGTGTCCCTCTGTGCTGACTGTGTCACCCTTCCAGTGGTGTTAAACTCCCAGGAGAGGTGGTGAGTTCAGTGGAGCAGCTGTCCTGCAGGTAGCTCGTGCTAATCCCAGCTCAGGCGTTCAACCCTGGAATGGAGAACTGGTTCGGCTTCTGTCCTCAGTGCAATACAGAAAACAGGGTATTTCCAGAGCTCCTGGCAAACCTGCCTGTGTCTCTCCTGTCCACTCCTGAGCATGGACAGCATGCCCCAGATTAGCCATGGTGTGTGTTTTTAAGGCCACACAGCTTTTGGGGTTCAATCCAGCCAACTGCTCTGAACTGTTTCTGGACTTGGAGGCCCAGTTTACATTAACAGCCACACCTGTCAACTTGATTCAATCACAGAGCAGCTAAATAATAAAAAAGGAAGTTTCATTTCCCTTCACCTGCTTTCCTGTTCTCATTTCTCCTTCCTCCCCCTCCAGTTCCCCATGCTCTCCTTAGCCCTTTGACCTTACTGCTGCCTTCCTTCCCTCCTGTCCCTGGCAGCCCTCTGCCTTTCCATAGCTGCTCTTACACCTGGAAAATTCTTCCTCTTATCTACTAGAGGCTTTCCTTGTTCTCCCTTAAATCCTTTTTTAAAACTTGCATCTTCAGTTGGAGAAATAACTTTCATTTTTCATTAATAATCTCTTTAACATTTCTTGACTGCTATGTTCTTTTCAGATTTATGGCCAAGTCTTGCAAACGTTTACAGAGAAGTACCTGTTAAGTTAAATTGAGAACATTCAGTTATAAGTTTGGAGGACTGGATTGTTCATTGGAAAGATTTTTGAAATGGAAATATTTCTCACTGTAAAACTAAATGTTCATTTATGGTTCTATATACATTTTTAATAAACTTTTGTGACCTCAGATGAGAGTGGAACATTCACTAGCTCTGTTTTTAACTTTTATTCCTTAGGTCAAGGTGTGGAACATGTTCTCACAGATTTTTAAATGTGCTGAGCAAACTTAATGTTGACAATATGACTTTATACCCAGAATCACATGAAAGGACAAGTACGAGTTATACCTTTTGGTCTGGGTGGCTTTAATTGTTTAACTTTTCAGTATTGATTTTTATTTCAGGAACCTCAAGCATCTGGACTGCCTGAGTACATAAAGATTGTAGAAGTTGGGCCAAGGGATGGATTACAAAATGAAAAGGTAACTTTTCCCTTTTTATTTTTGTGTGTTTATTTTTGTTGTGACACACACGTCAAACACTAACACGTTAGTGTTACTTTCATTGTGTAGAACATGTACATCCTGCTAATTATGTTTCTTTCATTTTGTACTATTAAATATATCTATTTTCATATTGATAACTTTCCTTTCTATTAGAATGAAAGTGTATACCTATTTACCCAGCTTTTAGATCATATAATTTCTTTCTATACTTGGCTAACTAGCCTTTCTGTTACTCAACATTTCATTTTATTGGAATTTGTCTTGTCAGTGAATAACATTCTATCGTGGTGTAATTGGTAAACACTATGAAACACTGGCTATCTTCATAACTTGTGTTTCTGCTTCAAGTGTTAATGTAGAAGGAATAGTAAAATAGGTTTTATTATGCTTCCTGCTAAAGAGACACAGGAGGAAAATATTACTCTTTTGATAGCATTATTTGCCTGAAGGGTGGTAGGGAAGTATGGAGGAAGATTGAAAGAGGTTACAGGGTACATGTATAGAAACATTCATCTATTTCCACAAACAGGAGGATAAGCTCACATTTATCATTGTTACTGATACCAGAGATGTTAGTGGTATTAGCAGAATAGAGTTACTCTGCCTCAGCTGTGGAGCTTTTTTCACTGGTTGTGCTGTTAGTGTTTCTTTTGTCAGTTCTTGCTAGTTTGGTGTTTGGTTAATAACAAATAATGAGGCCAGATCTATAACCAGTTACACAGGAGTGCTTCCTTTTGTGATGGACATAAAATGGAGTAAGATACTGCCTAGTACCTTCCTTATACCTTCCTTATACTTCCTGCTGTCAGGAAACAGTAGATTTATAGTAAAATGTGTAAGCATAGTTCATTATTTAAAAAAAAAAAATTGATTATGTACAGGGAACATTTCACTTGCCAAAGTTTCTTATGTATGAAATACTTTGCTAAAGTATGTCTCCATGTCTATAG
Organism: Leptocoma aspasia; assembly: GCA_013399835.1. Lineage (NCBI taxonomy): Eukaryota > Metazoa > Chordata > Aves > Passeriformes > Nectariniidae > Leptocoma > Leptocoma aspasia. Next base: position 879,457 of record VXAX01000740.1, read on the forward strand.
GTGATAGTCCCAACTGATATAAAAATTGAGTTAATCAACCAGCTTTCCAAAACAGGCCTGCCTGCAATAGAAGTGACCAGTTTTGTTTCATCCAAATGGGTGCCTCAGGTATGTAAAATCAGCTCCATTCAGAACTATTTCAATTTAAATGCCATTCCATTTATTTATGTAACATTCAGTTGTAACTAAAGATTTGGGATGGTGACACATCGTTAATATAATTTAATGTTGTTCCTACTTCTTTCCTACTCTTCTAAAACTAGTAGTCATTGATGTAAAAAAGAAAAGTAGTATACATGATTTTCTTTTTCTCTAAATGAAATGTCATTTTCCACATTTGGAAATGTGTTTGGAAGATCTAAATTTGGGACTTCTGTATATGTAGTAGGAGTTGGGCACATTACTTATTTGGAGTTCTAACACTCTATCAGCAACTTCACTTAAATTTTGATGAATCATAGTAACTTGCTTATTATTTTTCCGAATTAATTTTTACATTTGGTTGCATTCAGCAGAAAGCTAGCCTTTCTGACATTGGCAGGAAAACTGCATTGGCATTAGAGTGCCGTGTTTCCATTTGAGATTTAACACTGCAAATTCAGTCTTAGTCCTGAAGTTTACTATTTAGTGCCTGTTTGTGCAAATTAATTATTTCCTGCAAATAAGGAAATAAGTCAATACTTGTCTATGTAATTTAAACTATTTTTCAAGAAATTGAACACTTTTTTGCACAGAAGCATTTGAATACTTCATATTTGACAAGGGGCATACAAGTTATTTACAAATTAAAACAAGAAGTTAATTAATTTGAGAAAATACTTCAATTTTAACAATATCTATTGCATGTTGCACATCTAACAAAATGTAGATAAAGTTTGTCCATTTTAAATTGAGAATACATCCTGGGTCTGGACTGTATTCTAGGCTTTTCTCTGAGAAAAACATACTACAGCCATGCTTAGTCAAGAGTTAACAAACCAAATTGTGCAGCACTCTGAAGGACTCCTTTGCTTTGTTTCAGTGTTCTCAGGGTCACCAGGGAAGAGTCTAGAAGAAGGATAATAGGAAAGGTGAAGAGAAGAGTGACAATGCAGAATTTCTTTGGTGCCAATGAAGGGGCAATGATATCTTGTCTGCTAAAAGGGAATAGGTTAAGTTTTTCTAAGTGCCATCACACTTTGTCAGTTGCTGTAACAGAGAATAATGTAGTTTTTTAAAGGTTAGAAAAAAAAGTGTAAAGCAAAGGTGTATTTCTTCCTTTCCTGTTTATTTCCTTTTCCTGTGAGCCATTGCGAGTACCAAATTTAGCACAGGTTTGTCAGTTTAGAAAAAAATGAGCAATCCCTTCTTATCTCAAATTCCTTAACTGAATACTTTGTTTTAATTGCTTAATTAGTGTTTAAAATGTTTTTTTTTTTATTTAAAAGATAAGATTGTGTTGCTTTAACAGAGAGTGCAGTCTTGACTTTGTCTTTTCTTCGCTCTTTCTTTCTTTTTTTCATAGGTCATGAGAATATAATTTACAGTTATGTTTAGATCACTCATTCACTTATTTCTGGCTTTAGTATTTTAAATTTTTTATGGTTTCCCATCCACTGTTGTTTTTGGCAAAGATTTTTTTTAACTAAAAAATCTAAAAGAAAAAGTTCCACAGTAGCAAGGTGCCATATAAAACAGGATCCCACACCTATAATGTAAACAGCCAAAAATTATAAATATCTACTATTAGAAAGCTCATTTTTAAAGAAATTGGGAAAAGAAATATTTTATTACTTTTTAAAATCTTATAACATGCAGTATGTGCAAAGGTGGGATTTTACTTACAGGAAAAATTGCAATGGGACAGATTTAATACATATGATATTATTTGGATCTGTCAGGTTTATACAGGTTGAAAAAGTGTCATTTTGGTTTTCCAGTATATTTTAAGACAGGCTATAATTGTGGAGAGTGAATTTAGTTCCAGCATTTGCCATTTAATTTATCGTTTGGTTTCAGACATTCTTTTTTGCCCTGAGAAAGGTAGTTACTACTTATATTAAATTAAGGAATGAAAACTGTTCTTAAAAAACTAATGTGTTAACAGAGTGGTTTTTTGAGGTTATCAGATCAATTTAGTTCACATAGAAGCAAACAGTTCTGTGCTGCTATCACTTATTTCCTGATAAGAAATGAGTTGTGTATGGCTGTAAAACACCTTTTGTACCATATATCCACTTCCTTATAGATACATGTTGGGCTTATATTTGAAGAGGAATACATGTTTTTTTCTGATATTTTTAATCCATTCATTTTCACAGAAGGAAGCTGGTGACAGGAAGATTCCAGGTTACAAGTAGTATTAGTTAATAGTATGGTATAATTTAATACCATGTATTTAGAATTGTGGTACTGCATAGCTATCAAGAAGGTATCTGCTGAAACTAAGGAGTAATGAAAGCTCTGTAGTTCATATATCTTTTCGCATGGTACTTCTCAAAATACTTTTCACCAGTGTGGAAAGAAACAGAAATCCAACTTAATAGTGTTTGCTTGAGAGATTTGCTTTTATGAGAGTTCATTTAAAAAGCATGTAAAATGCACTATTCTTTTTTTTTTAAACTCAGAATCTTTAAGACATTAAATAAGAGGGATATGTTTTATTTTGCATTGTTTTCAGGTGTGCACACCATTGAAAAATACTTGTTTTCAACCCACTTCTTTTAAGAAAATGTACTTCTCTAAAGAATGTTCCTTTTATTAAATACATGTTTCATTCATCTTCTTCATTATAACAGGGAGTATATTTAATCTTGAATGTATGAGGAAAATATAAGAGTATATTAAAAAGGCAGATTTTCTTTTGTGAGGAGAGACTAAGGAAAACAAGTACTCTGATCTTTGCTATCATAAAGAAGTATTTTCTTCTTTAGAAAGAAATTTCTGAATATATTAAAACATTGCATTATGCATACATCTGGATTTTGCTGTGTCTTTAAGAATAGATGTGTTTAGTCTTTTCAAATGTTCTGATTACAGTGTTGAGTAATTAAATTTCAGTTATGCTTAACATTGTGAAGTTGCATTTATCAGAGTGCTGAAGTTTTCAAGATTTCTATGTTTTTTAATCTCAGTTATTCTGTTAATTCCACCTATTAAGTCCAGTGAAGCAAAGTTAAAGTTGCTGTAACACTTCATGAACAGGATGATCATGTCTGTCAACTTATAATGCAAATTATATTTTTACAGATACACACAAAGGAACGCTGTAGAAGTCTTAGCCCCAGTTCTATATTCACATAGATCTAAAAAGATTATAAAACAAATAGTCAAAAGTTAAGAAATAAAAAAGAGTATTTGTACAAAATCAGTTTAACTCCCTTGTTGTTAGACTTTTTGTATGAACTGTAAAAGTAGTGAAGGCAAAAACACAGTCTAAGCCAATTTCTATTTAGCTATATGAAATCAGAAAATAACTGCTGATCAATACAAATTATTTATATATTTTAGATGGCAGATCACAAAGAAGTAATGAGGGGCATTGAGCGGCATCCCGGAGTCCAGTATCCCGTTCTCACACCTAATCTTCAAGGTTTTCATTCTGCTGTAAGTGCCTTCATACGTATTGTCCACATTTACCTCTTTGATGCTTCAGACACTTTCAGTTCAGTACCAGAAACTAGCTATTTAATGTCAGAAATAAGCTATAGTTTTTTTCCCTGAAAACTTACAATTTTCTTTATGAAAAATGGGGAATTCACAGAGTGATGTTAAGCTCATATTTTAGTGGAGGCATTGACCAGGAACTTTGTAAGTTCCTTTAAATGATGCTTGTATAGAAAGGGCAAGACAGTTCTTTCTCTTTGACTTGTTGGCCCTAGAAAAGTTTCTGAAGAGTGTCTTGGTGGAAAACACTGAAAAAGGATGAGGAAAGACTCACTTAAATGAAAAAAGTTTATAGCAGTTCTGGATTTCATTTTGGTTTGGGTTTGAAAGTTTAAATTGTTTCAGACCTTCCAAAATAGTCAAAATTGAAGTGTGTAAAAGACTGAAAATGAAGCAGTTCAGTCTTCGTAAAATATACACATTGTTAGTCAAATCTTTACACTTTTGTTTTTTGAAAATTTTTAATGCTTTTGCTTTTGTCCTGATGTAAGACAAGTTATACGTGGAAAGCATACTCCTTGGTGGACACTTGTGGTCTAGTCTATCATTTAGTTCCTATACTGAAATATCTGTTAAAACAGCATCCTGTGCATAGTTGACTTAACTATCAACAGTCAGATTATAGTGCTACAACTTTGTCTCAATGGTAGCTTGTATGAGTTTAATTAATTGTGTTTTATCTCTATACTGTATTAAGTGATATAATGAAGGGAAAACAATGAAAAAGTAGTAGTAGATGATTCCTACATTCCTCCTTGATAATGTTTTTTTTCTGTCTGTTTGAAAGAATATTTGTCCCTGTATGGGTTGCTGAATTTTAGACATTATCCTGCAGAGGCAGAGAGTAAAGGCAAAAGTTCCATACTTTTTCATTGAACAAGAGTATTATTCTGACTAGGGAGTGAGAGTTAGTTAACTATTCTCCTAAGCTAAAATGTTTTCTTCTCCTATCAGTTGGCTTTCAGCCTTCTAGTTTGCCTCATGTTTGTTGATTTACTGAGGTACTGAATACAAGCCCAGGCTAATTGCCCCTCCAGTGAAGTCACCACATTTACACGTTCTCTAGACTGGTGTTTGCTAAGATTTTTCTCAGCAGACTCTTGTGTACACATTTTTCCATATTATTCTTTATCGACTGTGACACCAAGACCAATGGAGCCCTTGATCCTAGAGTTGGCTCTAACAAGGAAATCCCTGTTGGTAATTGTTGCTGCTTTAGGCATATGCACACAGAGAGCTTTCCCAAGCCTGAGAATGACTTCCTGGTATTCAGGAGGAACAGACAGTGTGACAGTTGTTGTATGATGTTTTCCTTTTCTGAAAAGATGAATATAAGTATTAATTGTTGGTTTTTGTATAGTTGGTTCATATGAATTCCTACATCTTATTACCTTTATCATTCATCACTTTAAAAACATGTTTAACTATTGCTAAGAGTCAGAAAATATGCCATAGTGAATGATCTCAAATTTTGATTCAATCTGTCTGTATGCTATAGCTTAAAAAATTGGAATTAAAATAAGATTTTTGATATGGATGATATACTTAATGTACTTTAAAATTTTAGAATGTTGTACAGAATTAAATGCTTCATCTAGTACTTTAATATAGTGTTATGATTCTGTTTTCTTGAAATGTGCTTTTTAGATTGCAGCAGGAGCTACAGAAGTCTCGGTATTTGGCTCAGCATCTGAATCTTTTAGCAAAATGAATATTAATTGTTCAATTGAAGAAAGCATAGAAAGGTTTGAAGAAGTCACTAAATCTGCAAGGAATATGAATATTCCAGTGCGTGGGTAAATATACAGATTCTAAAGTAATACAGAGTTACTGGAGTCATTGTTACAGGGGTTATTTGGTACCAGTAGAAAAGTTTATTACCAAATTTTTACATCGTAGATGAATTGTAATAATAGTCTATACTGTGATTTTTATTTTTAGGATTGAATATATTTTGTTATTTTTGAATTTCTAAGTACTGATGGTAACTCTTTCAGTGTGGAAATTGAAAAAAGAAAGCTGTATCAATGAGATTTTGTTATACAAATTAGGTTTTACTGTCACAGATGACAGAATAGAATTTCTTTTGTGCTGTTAAAAATTTGTAACATTGGCACCTTAAAAAAATGCCCTACAAATTTTTATTTTATTGTAGAATTCATGATATATCACTACATACATTACAGCATTTTGATATAAAAGTGAGACAACAAATTTACTCCTAAGAAAGAACTTATTTGGTGTATAAGTTATCCGGAAAACCCAGGCATTGAAATTTTTGAGTCTCCAGTGCATGAAACTCTAGAATTGTCCAGCATTTATTTTTTAACTTAAAATTATCCTGAATGGTACTCACTCTTGAACAGTATTGATTTTCATTTTCATTTTCTTTTGTATCACAAGTAAGAACTACTTACCTAAGATTATTTGTGAAGGTCCTTGTGAATGCAGAAGGGCGCATATAGATTCAAGGAGAAACTCAGCAGTGAGGTTCCTTGAGGCTTGCTAGTAGCGTAAACTACATCATGCTCAGAAAATACCTGGACTTGAAAATAGGTAGAGGTAGATACCTCAGAGACTAAGTATGTGAAAACCAGTCTGGGAATAAATGCTGGTTGCTCTCTTTGCTCCAGAAATAGTGATGAGGTAAAGCTACTGCACACTTTTTTTCACAACAGTGTGTGGTTATTTGGGCATTTGCCTTAAGAAAGGGAAATCTGACTTCTAGTTATAGCTGTGCCCCAGAGGATCACGGAACAGCAGTATGGTTTAGGTTGAGAGAGAACTCTGGAGATCATCTTGTCCAACCCAAGGATTTGTGGGTTTTGGTTGGCCAAAAACTCAACCTGAGCCAGCAGTGTGTGCTCACAGCCCTGCAAGCCAATAGTGTCCTGGGCTGCATCAAAAGCAGCACGGCTACCAGGGCAAGGGAGGGGATTCTGCCCCTTTATTCTGCTCTGATAAGATGCCACGTAGATTGCTACATAGAGTTCTGGTTCCCCAGCATAAGAAGGACATGGAACTGTTGGAACAAGTCCAGCAGAGGGACTGGAGCATGTCACTTACAAGATCAGGCTGAGAAAGTTGGCTCTGTTCAGCCTGGAGAAGAGAAGGTTTTGTGGAGACCTCATAGCAACCTTCCGGTATCTGAAGGGGGCTGCAAGGAAGCCAGAGAGGGACTTTTTGTCAGGAACTGTATTGACAGGACAAGGGGGAAAAGCCTCAAGATGAAAGAGTAGGTTTCAATAGATACTAGGAAGACATTCTTTACTGTGAGCGTGGTGAGGCACTGGCACAGGTTGCCCAGAGAAGTTGTGGATGCTGCATCCGTGGAGGTGTTGTTCAAGGCCAGGTTGGATGGAGCTCTGAGCAGCCTGATCTATTGGAAAGAGGTGTCCCTGCCCATCTGAGAGGTGTTGGAACTAGGTGATCTTTAAGGTCCCTTTCAACCCAAACCATACTGTGCTTCATACATACACATACATTTTCATACATACACAAGAGCCAACCAAGGATAGCTCATAAATGCTCAGGTTCCTTTTCCTTAGTCTGAGTATATTTCAGGAGGAAAATCACCGAATACAGAAGTAAGGACATTTGCTGTTTTAAGAAATAGTAACTTGTACCAGAGTTTAAATACTTTTTCCAGTTGCTAATCTGCCAGTAGAGTCATGATTTACCTCCCTGAGCAACTTCTCCTATAAGAGGTCTGTTATTTAAAAGCTGTCTGCCACCACTGTTCGTCACATTTTTTCTAAAACTGAATTCTGAGCTGAGAACATAACTAGCAATTTGAGTGCTCTAGGAGGATTAAGCTCAGGGATGCCTGAACTTTAGGTCCCAGACAGGTGTGGTTAAGAGAATAGGCAGTTAATTCAGACAAAACAGCAAGTGTATAGCAACCAACCTTATCCACACATAAACATTTTTAAACTAAACTTCTGTTTTCTGGTTTTTTCAGATGTCTAGGCATATCAGGAGATATTTTCTGCTTCATATTCCTGCATTTAACTACTAAAATTCAACTAAATGGTACAATATAGGCAACCAACCATCCAGGAAATCCCCAAAGCCTATGTATTGTAGAAGTTTTTGGATAATTATGGAGGATGTCAAAAAAGGGACTATGCAACTTGTCCATAAGATGCAAATTGTAGGTGATGAAGAAGCCCCTGTGGTGTACTGTAGATTGATTTTCTGCTTAAAATATTAACTTGTTTACCGTGCATTAGTTTTCGTATGTTTAAAAAGGTGGGAGTGTAGTGCTTTTTGCCCCCCACAGATTATGTCTGTTGCATTTGTAACATACCAGAAGGAATTATTCTGGCACTGATATACTGACATGATGGAAATAACTGTTCCTATGACAGGATTCTACAACATTCCCAAACATTTACTATCTACTATCTGACAAACCATGTCATTTTTATTTTTCTTCACACAGAAAAAGAAAGAAAAGAAAAAAAAAAAAAAAGAAGAGAGAGAGAAAGAAGTAGGAGGCAGAAAATGGTAAAACAGAAGAACAGCACAGAAAAAAAAAAAAGTAGTAATTTAAAGAATGAAAACAAAGCAAAGAGATAAAAGGGAGGAGTATCAAGAGCCAAGCATGGTGAAGCATGGTGGTGGAGCAAACAGAACAGTACAGAAGTGGAGAGAAAGGAAATAATTGAACTCAGGGAAAATACCATCAGATTATATTTTGAAAGTGCTTACTTTGTGTATCCAGTACGGGTATCTCTAATTTCAGTGCAATATGCAAACATAAGATAAACTTCATACAGTTCCTTCATGCAGGAAAATTTTATTGAGTCTTTCATGCCAGGTGCAGTATGTTACAGAACACTTCAACAGAGAAATGTTTAATATCAGATATGCTACAAAGTGAGCAGATTCAAAGTTGTGAATGAAAATTATGTAAGTACACTCCAGCTTTCTTCCTTAGGCTCACAGGAGAACTGAATCATTCAGAATTAAATAGCCATTAACAGAATAATTCAATTTGTGGGGATGCCTTTTCCTGGTTTTAGAAAATGGGGAGCCAGACATGGTTAAGGGATGAGGGGTTTTACCTTGGTATTTTAATAAGGGTCCTTCCTTATTGGTGCACCACTTGGCCAAGGTGGAGTGCACTGCAATGCACACACGATAAATCGCGTATACAGCTTTATCAACTTTACTAATTAGCATATCTAACAAGGATGCCCCAATGGGAGGCCTGGATGAACAGTGTGATATTCCCCCATCCGTGAAATTCCCTGCTGGATGAGACAAATCTTTAGTTTACAGGATATGTTCTAGAGAACATATGTTCTAGAGACCTTGGTTTCCCAAGATAGCGTGGGGTTTTCCGGCCTCCTAATACGAGGCCTTTAGGATGTTTGGTCTCCTGGCTAGGGCTATGCTGAGTTACTCATCTTTAGCTGCTGCTAAAGAGGCTGCTTTTAGTGACAGATACAATAAACAGCATTTTGGTACCCTGATTCCATGCAATTTTTAAAAAATGATGAAACAGTCAAGGGTTTGTGGCAAGTTTTTTTTGATATTCAGTATTTTGAATAGGTGCACATGGTTTGACTGGTTGTTACTCAATTGAAGAAGATTAGTTTCAGGGTTTTTGTTGTGTAGCTATTATTTACTGACAATAATTATATAACATTTTTCACTATTGTTGTAACATGAGGCACATCTGAGCATAACCACACAACAAGCCTGAGCTTGTCATCCTAAATTTTCTAGTAGTTACTAGAGGGAATTAGGCAACCTTCTTGCTGTGGTTTACTGTATGAGCTTTTTAAAAGTTCCTGACATAGGATAAGATGAAACACTCTCTGGATAATCCATCCTTTTTGGCTGCAAAGGAGTTTAGGTCCATCCAGTGCTGGTCGTTCTATAGGTGGCCTGTCTAAGGCTAGGCTGTGGATGACAATCCCTGATATGAGGAGTAAGAACAAGTGAATCTCATCCTACCACTGCATAGGCAAAGGATTAGACCTTGTAGTTGTGAAAATTACAAGAGATAGAAGAAATGTAATAGTAGGCTTTGTGCTGCAAGGTATCACAAAATGAAGCTGTTGACTGTACAGAGGAAGATTTTTATTCTGTGGACTTAGTTTTTTGTCATCCTTTTAGATGTTGGCTGATTTAAAGAACCATAGCCAAAACCTGCAGCCCTTCCTCAAGCAAGCTCCCAGGACTACACTTTTAAATTCTAATATAAATTTTGTAGGCTAAATATTTTGCTACATTTACTAAAGTAATAAAAATAATAATATGCATAAACTGTATTTGTGTTCATTTCAATACAGAGATTGTTTCCTTTCTAAAGCGCTATTATTGTTCAAAGCTTTATTTATTTGCAGGAAATGGATAATTTAGTGCCTTGCCCTAACTCCTTATTTGAGTGGTTGAAAAATACTTCCAAAAATAATTTTAAGGGGTTAAAATTGTATTTCCTATTTTTACTGGCAATTTATAATTTATGTGAGCATAAATCATTGGCAATCCTTGAATCTAATGAAAAATGCACTCAAACAGTTGAAACTCAACTTTAAGCTTTTGCATGTCTTACTGTTACTACAGCTGCACTAACATTGACTCCATCATCATCCAGAAAATTTATGTTGTCAGCTGTCACGTTTAAAATCTGTAGCACAGTCCACAGTTTTCTAAATGTTTACTAAATCAGTTCAAATGTTTATGAAGAATTGAAATGTTGCATATGGTCTTAGAAGTTGGACCATTTATTAGCATCATAAAGGGTTGGGGTTCTTTTGGTTTTTGTTTGGGGTTTCGGGTTAGTTTGGGAGTTTTTTAGTACATGCATAAAAACTTTACAATAACATCTGGGACATACTCTATGAAGACACTGAGCCAAATCAGTTATGAACTGTGTGGTCAGCTGGTTACTAGTATGTGTGTTTTACATGTAAAGTGACACAAAATAGTGCTGGTTTTAAATTTGCACCTTGCAATGCATGATTCAGGTACTGTTAAAAATATCACAACTTATTCAGTGATTAAAAATTAAGTCTTAGCAGCCAGGATTGATAAAAAGTTGTGGGAAATGGTAATTGGAAGTAGTCACTTGTCCTTTAATTTGTGTATCATGAATGTACATATGAAGAAAATGTTAAGTAAATTCTGAATAAGCTGGTTTCTTCCAAGTCAATGTATTCCATTAGGTTAGATTCTTCTAAGTTAATGTATTCCAAAATTTAAAAAGACATAGGAATGAATTGCAATTAGTACAACAGAAAAGTAAATGAAGTAAGAACTGGTATTTTCTCTCTTTTCCAAAAATGGTGGTTTGGGTCCTCTGACTATGACATAAAATAAGACTATGTCACTCTGAAACATTCAATAATACATAGGACTACCTTAGTCCTAACAAAAAATGAACCAGGGATATACTCCTGAAAGGTTACAATTTTTTTCCTCTACTGAAAATACACTTCTCCATGGTCAGCAATTGAAAGCTGTATTTATGTCCCAGACCTGAAAAATGTTCATGTGAATAGCCTTTTTAAGGCCATTTGTTCAAATGCGAATGTGTATGCAAATATTTTGAGATTCAGTGTTAAAAAACAGATGCAAATGATTGCTGTAGAATACCTCTAGAGGCATTTCCTTACAAAGCTGCTGCTTCATAAATTAAAGCACATACAGTCACACTGAACTGCTCTATGTAATTCCTTTGTTTATGTCGTATGCCTTTTAAGAATGAGTTGTATGGTGCAGTTCACAGCATATAAAAGCATTTTGAAATGTATCACTATTTGGCTTACATCTCTGTTTGTACAGAATTCAAATACTGCTTGATATACTTGAAATATAGCAATATTTTTTTTCTTGACAAATAGATAACAAACAAACAATGTTGTTTATTATTATTATTATTACCACCTTTTATATTATGCTATAATAAAACTTACAGGTTGCAACATACTTATTTCCTTGTTGATTAGAGGAAATAATTATTGGTTCATTTTGATGCTAATACACATTAAACACAATATAATCAAGACTTAAAGAATTTATTTTAGTTACCCTTGTCTTGTGCTAATGATATCTGGATTTCTTTCGGAAAAAAATGTGGAAGAATAAATTATTTTTATTTTAATGTACTTGTAACAATTGGTTTTAGAAACTAATAGCAAAGCCTGTTTTGTTTATAAAAGACATCCTGATTATCTAAAACTCCTGATTATCAAGATAATCAGATCTTTATAATTCAATTCAACAATGTTCTTTTTTCTTCTTTTATTATGGTCCATTCTAAGTAACTTAAATTGAGATATTTGGATGGCTGTACCGTAGTGAATCTTTTAGATGTAATTAGAAATACCATAAGATAAACTCAACAATTCAGTTTTGCACAGATACATACAGTTCGAAGCTGTGTGTGTCTTACAAATACAGACAGAAATTCAGAACTCATATTTTCTGGTATTCTGGAATACTCAGGGCTCAAATACATGTTTTTTCACATTGCTTCAGATTGCCCATTTTAAAGACTACACTGTATAGTTTAGCGTAGTCACAATTACTTTGAGAATATTGTGATTTATACTGTTATCGCTTTTCTAGATAGTAAAACCAGTGTAACACCTTCATGTCACTGTAAGTGAGCCTATAGCTGGGGTTATGGAAACAACAAAATATAAATGAGCATTTAATAGACTTGGAAGGAACACTAATTTGTATGTGGATGGTAAACAAATCTACAAAGTTATGCAGTATTAAGCCAGCTGGAACCAGTGCCCTGGAGAAGTTTAAGAAGCCAGAGATTGCTGGGATATGGGCATTTAGTGAATTTCACTGTACTGGGAACAGGTTAAGAAAAGGATTTTGGAGCCGTTGTACTGACTCGATCATACTGGATGATTGCACTATATTAAGGTTTTCCTGAGGAATAAATTTAAACCAACTTTTACCCCTTGTTTTTTTACCTGCAGGGAGAAAATATTAATAGCAGACCAGAAGAGCTGCTTTAAAAACAAAAAAAAAATAAAAAGAGGGATCCCTGTGGGAAGTAAAAATTATCCCCGTGTCTTCTTAAAGGGTAGCTTAATCAGATGTGAAATGTTAGTATGAAATTATAAGGTAACAATGTGATGTGTTTGCTAGTATGTTACTGATACCTCCATTGCTAACTAGAGAGAGTTATTGAAAGTTAAATGGTTAAGTGGCGCTTCATTATTGTAACAGTTTGGTTACTTTGTAAAGAAGTAACTATTTCCTAGAACATAGTTCACAATTTTACAGTGTTTTTTGTCTTCTAAAAATATTAACAAATATTGTTTCTCTAGTATAGAGATTGGGTTTTTTTTGTTGTGGTTTTTTTTGGGGGGGGGGGGGGGTTGGGGAGAGGGAGAGTGTTTGGGGGATTTTCTGGTTGTTTTAAAAATCAAATGTGAAAAAGAGATCCTGGCCTTATTTACACATTTTGGACTTGGCTTGGGGAATCTATCTCTGGAAGAATCTCCTTTCTCTCTCCCTTCTCTTCTTTGTGTTTTCTCTCCCTACAGTAAAATTTCCCTGTTTTTAATACACAGTTTTCTTTGCAAAGAGACAGAATAGATCAGCCTTAATATTATGAATTCACCAAATGATAGGCATGTACATTTTAGCACAAACATCCAATAAAAATAAATACATCTGCAGTGAACATGGTAAATTATATGCAAACTTACACTGTAATAATAAACAGGAAACAGCAGCATCTGACTCTGCAACTGGCTTCTCAGGAGGCTTCATGCTTCCAGCTGTGGTAGCAGCTGTGGGTCTGGCTCTGGGACTCCTGCTGAAACAAGTTGACAAAGGGCTGATTACAACATGGAGTTCACTTTCTGCTTGGATTCATTTTCCTTTTAACACACTTTGGTTAAGAAGTGTTTGCTCATTTACCCTGTTTGTGATTTTATATTCTTCACTTCACAGGCACTGGGCTGATGTGATTATCACCATTCCTAGTGACCTTGATCATGGGGACCTTGTACTGTCTATACCATTTGTGGAACATTGAAATTTGGTTTTGGCATATTGGAAGAAATTGAAAACTCTCTTCCTCTTCCTTCTCCCTCCCCATCCCCAGAGGCTGTTCAGCATTTTTGTGCAAAATATTACACAGTAAAGTTGTTGTGGTTTGTTTTTGGTTTTGTTTTATATGCACAGGAAACAATTTAGTAGAAGACTGAATGATACTCATCTGCAGTGAAATCTGCAGACAGACGAGAAACTGGGTAAACTTTGCCAGGTGAAACAAGTAGAAAATTTATTTTTATCACTTTTTCTTAAAGGGAAGGATTCTGATTTCTCAAAACCAAGTGAGCAAAACAGCATATACCTGTGTGTTGCTAGAACATAATGTATCAATGTGTTCACTTGCAAGTCCTTCTTTCCACCTCTGGCTTCATGGGCTGTTTTCTTTTTTTGTGTGCTGAAGATGTAGTTAAGCTATGTCTGGCCTTGATTCAGCAAAGATTTAAGCACATACTTAGAATTAAACACTTCCATTGCAGATTCCACTTTGTGAACTCCCAGATATTTGCTTCTGCTCTCATGCTGTGGAGTGTCTCTGGTGAATATTCTGAGACTGGAACAGTCTCTTTCATTATGGTATATTTTTTGTTTCAGTCCTGCTATCTTTTTAGAAAACAGCTGTATTCTCCAACTTAATTGAATTCACAAATTAAATCCCAGTTGTCTCTGTAATTTATTGCTCAAACTCTTCTCTTTCCTCTGCTGCTTTTCTTCACATAGGATCTTGCTTTCTCTCCTAAGAAAAATAGATACCATATCCTCTTCGTTCTGTCCTTTCTCCTCCACTGTCAGAGCAGCAGAAGTTTCCTGTCTACTTTCCATCTGTACCCCCTCCACTTGCACCAGTGACCCCATGTTCTGTTCTTCCTCTTATTTCTTCCCTCCCTTATTCTCTTTCTTAACCTCTCACTGTCCTCTGGCTGTTTTCCACTTGCAATATAAGCAAGCATTTGCCTCTTAAAAATTGCAGCTTTGACCGTACTTGGTTCTTCGTATCGTATCTCATCGCCTATCTCTTCTTCATTCCTAAGCTCATAGAAGGCGCTGTTTATAATTACTGTCTAGAGACCCTCTTCTGTGATTCCCTCCTATAACTCCTACACTTTGGCTTCTGTTCCTTGCCTGCAACTGCAACAACTCTCACCAAACTCCCTGATGACAAGATCTCGGAAACAGTAGTCTACCCTCATTCTTCTTGATTTGTCAGTAGTGTTTGCTGCAGTTGACCAGACTATTCCTTTAACTTGTGTCTTCTGTTGCTCTCTGTGGCTCTGTCTTGGCAATTTTCTTCTTTCCAAGCAGTTCTGCAGAATGTCCTTCGAAGTTGTTTCCCACGGTGGAGTCATGTGCGTGGAGGTCTTGGGGCTCTGATTTGGTTGTATTTTCTTGTGATTTTAATGCCCTTTGGGTGCTTTCATGCCCAAAAATAAAAGCAATATGTAACAGCCAGATTTATCTGTAGATAACAGATTTATCTTTGTATTGAAACCTATTTCCTCACACATCCACTTAATGGTTTGGAAACACACAAATGCAATTACAAAGCATCCCACTCAGCACTGCCTTAATTGTAGATATCCTGGCAAATACTCAGACCAGACACATGATTATCTTCGCTCTTTCAAACAGACATGCGTGTTTTCACATGCTAGGCACTCTGTACCCCCACTAGCAGTACTCAGTGCTTGCCTGCATATGTTCCAGCTTGCATGTAGTTTTCTGCAACTGACTCAAATTGTATTTCATTTCCTATAAGAATACGGCAAGACCTTTTCAAAGAGAATTCCACAGGGCTTCATCGTAGCCCCTGTGTTTTATATTTTCATAAATGACTTGGACACAGGACTGGAAGGGATACTAAGCAAGTTTGCAAATGATACAAAACTGTGAGAAGCTGTCAACTCCCTCAAAAGCAGGGAGGCCCTGCAGAGAGACATTGACAAATTAGAGGGCTGGGCAATCACCAACCATATAAAGGGAATGTGCCAGATTCTGCACCTGGGATGGTGCAACCCTGGATGTATGGACAGACTGGGGAATGAGATGCTGGAAAGCAGCACCCCAGAAGGGGACCTGGGGATCCTGGTTGATGACAAGTTGAGTATGAGTGAAAAGTGCCCTGGCAGCCAGGGGGGCCAACCGTGTCCTGGGGACATCAGGCCCAGCATCGCCAGCTGGGCAAGGGAGGGGATTGTCCCTCTCTGCTCTGCACTGGGGTGGCCTCAGTTTGAATATTGTGTGCAGTTTTGGGTGCCACAATATAAGAAAGATATTTGTGAGCATTCAAAGAAGGGAAACAAAGATGGTGAAGGGCCTTGAGGAGAAGCCGTATGAGGAGCAGCTGAGGTCACTTGGCCTGTTCAGCCTGGAGGAGACTGGGGGCAGACCTCACTGCAGTTACAGCTTCTTGTGAGGGGAGGAGGAGGGGCAGACCCTGATCTATTGTCTGTGGTGATCTGTGGCAGGACTTGAGGGAATGGCCTGAAGTTGTGCCAGGGGAAGTTTGGGTTGGATATTAGAAAAAGGTTTTTTGCCCAGAAGCTGGCTGGGCACTGGAACAGGCTCTCCAGGAAAGGGAAAGTGGTCCCAGCACCAGGCTGACAGAGTTTGGGAGGTGTTTGGACAATGCTTTCGGGTACATGGTGTGACTCTTGGGGATGGTCCTGTGCAGGGTCCAGGAGCTGGACTCAATGATCCTTTTGAGCCTCTTCCAACTCAGTTTATTTTGTGATTCTGTCTGCTATTTAATGCCCTCTATTAAAAATGCTTATCCTGATATATGTCTGCGGTGCACTTTACTTTTACAGCTGCATTTTAAGTATTTCACTTTCAAATTTAATGTTATCACCACATCTCTACTTTTTATTCCAAATCATTAAGTGAAAATGTTAGAAAAAATTCTGCCAAGCTCATTCTTGATGAACTCTACTGAAAATTTGTTTTTTCATTCTTCACAGGATTTTGTTGTCTCTCTGGTAGGAAGTTCTTTTCCTGTCAAATTCTTTCAGTAATCCCTATTTTCTCCAGTTTAATATTGAATATCAGATGCCCAGATAGATTATATCTACTATATTTTCCTTGTTTAAAATGTCAGTCTAGTCGCAATGGTGTAAGTATGCAGAGAGTTCATAATCTCAAACAGATTTGTGTATTGTAGCAGGCAGATTCCTCAGGTCACCACATACTTTCATACCCCAGCAGGCCCAGCTGAATTATGTGAGCTCAGGCAAGTTTCTGCTCTCTGGTGTGAGCCACAGGGAGTATTCTGTTGTTCTCTAGATACCTTTTGGCCTGCTTTTACTTTTGTGTGCCCTACTCCATCCCAGATGTCATTCATGCCACGTTATCACTACCAAATGCATGTCTTCTTGATCTGACATATGCAGCCGTTAGGAACTTGTAAAGATTTGTAAGTAAAGGGAACACATGCACATATGTACTATATATTTTGCATTTACTTAGTATTTAGTACTGTTCTTAATCACTTTGTAAAAAGTGCTGTGGCTGATATTGAAAATAATTTCAGTGGGCTATGCAGTCACTAGCTCTAGGCACTGTAGTATTATGTAAAAAGCAATCCCTTGGGTCTGAAATTCTTCATGCTTAGTTTCATGTGAAAAACTGTATGCATTAAAAAATTAAGGAAATTATCCTGATTTGCTTTTGAGTTCTGTGTCACTCAAAATCAGGACAGTCTTTAACTGTTAACAGTAGTTACATTTTTATCTTTAATGTAGATATGAAAATTCAGACTTTTGGAATTTAAACAGTGACATCTAAATTGGGGCTGATAGTTAATGAATTCTGTGGCCAAGTTTCAAAAACCTGGTTTTCATAATGACATATAGATAATTTAAATCATGCCTAGTAGGCATCTGGATTAAAATTATGAGCAGGATGTAATGGATCCAACCACTTTTGTGGAAACAAAATTAATTTCCATTTCTTTGTCAGAGTTAATCAAGCTCTTTTTAGATTTAAGGTTGGGTTCATTCTTGCTGTTACTTCTAGTGAGCCAGCACCATGCCTTCATATAAGGATGGAATATGCTCTACATATTAAAATACGGACTTTTTTTTCGCAATTTGTTTTTGCCTGTTACTTATCCTGACTTCACATTCTATCAATCAGTTTCTCCTTCAACTGCAAAGAAACAATACATCCTTTACCCCACGGACCTTGACTACATACAAACTGGCATCTGTTCGATCCCTTTTGCATTATACAGTGTATAATTTTACATTATATCCTTCAGTGTTGAGCGAAAGGGAATGATGGGAGATCGATGAAGGCTCTTGTTCTCCTATTAAGCAGTTGAGCAACCTCCCACTGGGACTGGGGCTCTGCAGGCCTCTGAATCTGTTGTAAATCCTTTTACAGTCACACTTCTGATTTTGACTTGATGTTTCTGGTTAGTTTAGTCATATTCCTGATCAATTTAAGATAAACAATTAGAAGTTTAATTAGAATTTCATGGGTCTTAATTGTCATTAAAAAGAGGAAATTTA
The DNA here is from genome assembly GCA_013399835.1 of Leptocoma aspasia. NCBI lineage: Eukaryota > Metazoa > Chordata > Aves > Passeriformes > Nectariniidae > Leptocoma > Leptocoma aspasia. The sequence goes on from VXAX01000740.1 coordinate 897,651, forward strand.
AACTGAATTCTATGCTAATAAAGCATTGGGGCTGAACAACGGAAGTTTGGTTGTGGGTTTCAGTTTTTGTTCTTTGTGGAGCCAATAGCTGCTGAGGGACAGAGTTTGGCTTCTCAGTTTCTTCTTGCCTCAAGGCATACTTAAATTACAGCTTGCAATGGAGCTATAATTCTTCTGGGGCACTGGGACAGAAATGCCAGTACAGAGAGAGATCATGAAAGCTTCCTCATTCACCACAGTTCTGGTGACTTATGTCCTCATTACAGTTCTGATGAGATGGTGGGGTTGTCAGAAGTAGTCTGTGTCCATGGTTGCTCACTATGATCTGGGTAGGTAGTACAAGGAAGAAAGTGATATCTTTCTCTGAATACCTTGTGAGGGCAAGGCAAGGCAAAGTTCAAGCTGGCTCTTACAACTTCAGAAGGAAATACCAAGAAAAACCAAGTCTCCTACAGCATTGTAAACTTGGCCACGTTGCCAGTCCTTTACAACTCGTGACATATATTGAGCCTAAATAAAGCTATGCATCACTGTTCTCTGATCTGAAAGGAAAACTGATAAACCTTCTGTTGTCATCTGATGTAATTTTAACTTTTCATTCAAATCGTTATTCTACATTAACTGGTTTATATGTTCAAAATTATATTTAATCTATTTTTTAATGTAACATGGATGAATACATATATATATATATAAACCAGAACATTGTGTGTTCTTTTTCTTATAGGTATGTGTCCTGTGCCTTGGGATGCCCATATGAAGGAAATGTTGTACCAGATAAAGTGGCAGAAGTAAGGGTGAATTTCTGGCTTGTCTTTTAATGAATCAAAAATACATTTAAAAATGTCTATAAGTAATTCTCTCTACTTAATCATAAAAAGATCTTTAATGGGTAAAATTTAAGGAAAACAGGCAAAAAACCAAGCTAATGCTAAAACTCGGTGCATAACCTCACTTAACCATATACAGTCAAATGTGAGAAAAATAGCGTATTTTGATTGTTACCAGTCATGAGAAAAAATATTATGCATTATTTCATCTAGCAAGAAAGTAAGAAATTACTTAAGCAAATAGACTTAGGCACATAAGTCCATGGACTATTTTGTACAAGAGGGTTTCCTGCACAGCTTCTTGCTTTTTAAATCCATTTTATGCTGGAATAAGCACACTGTGTTGTCATTGTGCTTCTGGTGAGGGTCATGTGATTGACACATGAACCAAAACTCAGCCCCAATACGTAAATTGCTCTAGTGCCATGATGGAATATGTTGCACCTTCCCTCCGTGCCCCTGTTTCCCATTTAGAATATAGGATAAGGAAGAAGATATCTTAGTCCAGCCCTTTTTCCAGACGAGAGATGACTGAAACACAAGTGTAATTTTGCAGGAAGGCAAAGATGGCATCAAAGCTTAAATGGACAGGAAAAAAAGAAATTGGAGTAAAAATTCCAAGAAGCTTAAGGCAGAACATGCTGGCCTTCTACCTAGAGACAGACTTGTCTTCTCTGTTACACTTAATCATCTATTTTTGTTGATCTAGCAGAATATCCAAACCATTATTTTTTAATTTGTAGCACTAGCAACTAGTCAACATTTGTCTGATATATTATGTTCTGTGTGGGTGGTTTTCAGGTCCTGTTCTCCTGCATCTTCTTCTAGTGTACACTCCAGATGGAATTTGTGATAATACTTCTCCCACAGCATCCACACATACTCAGACCCTTTAAAAAAAAATTAAAAAAAAAAAAGCTAATTTGGAAAGTACTCAGTATTTCTAAATTTATTTGCTTTAATATGAAGTGAAGGTTAGAAATGACACAGCTTTAGTTAGAGCAGTGGTGGCATACTTCTTACTATGTTCCCCAACAGGCTTCTTTCCGTGTGTTGCTTGTTTTTTACTGACTCTCCTTGCACAGAAGACCTCCTTCTCAGATTGCCAGTGGGATTGCTATTTAATATTCCAGACCTGCAAACTTTTACTCACACAGATATTTTATTTTCTATCTTCATCCTAATAAGTGTCTTCTTGCGTACCTGTACACCACTATGTATGTGTTCATGAATAAAAGCTACCACATTGAATTTATTAATTCCATCCCTGATTCAGCAAGCAGTGCTGTATATATAGAAGCATCTGATGGATTTTATGTAAATACATGCACAGAGTCAGCATTATCAAAATTACTGGCTGAGTTGCTAAACTCTTTCAGAGACCTGCTGCTCTGGTCATCATCTTTTTGGGATGGGAGCATTTTGACTCCCTTGATTGTGTATTGCAATCAGCAGCTATGATTGAAAGGCGTAGGCAGTTTCTCCTGCAGTCACTAACAGTGACCATTTTTTATTTTTTTAAGCAAAGGGTTTTTTAACTGAAGCAAAAGGAATTAGGTGGATTATTTCAGACTACATGCATTATTACAGATTGTTGCAGACTACATTAATTTCTGGCATACTAGATACATAACTGCTTTACACATAGTTATCTAGTGAGTGCAAAATTCAGATGCCGTCAGACTTCTGGAATCTATCAGGTATATTTGTATGGTTCTTTATTTAAAGCAAACAAACCAACAGTTTTCGTATCCTAAAATAAATTGCCTAGTCTTACCTTATTACTCTGCTGATTCTTGAAAGGAAGTCACTGCTTAACCATTTATCATTTTGTGGTTTAAGAATTTAAACTTTAGGCAGATAAAGCTTGAAAGTTTTTTGCAAACACTGTATAACATCCTTGAAGCCAGTTGTATAATCCATTATCATGTAATTCCATCATATGCTTGGCTGTTTTTGTCTTTCTGCCTGCTTATTTCTTTCCTTAGCTTCCTTTTAACATAAAGCAGTGAATTCATTAAAGTAAATATTATCCAGGACACATTCTGATCAACCTATAGAAAATATACCTACTCTTGTTTGAATATTGTTGGATAATTACATTTTCCCTTGCAGCACAAGAACTGAAGTTTTTTTAGATTGTTAGTTGCTTAAAATAATCTATAGCTGGATTTTCAGATGGAAAAATAATCTATAGCTGGAATATCAGATGGATTATCAGCTTTGGTATGCAATATAGGAGTATAGTTTTAGATAGTATTTCTGGGAGTAGGACTGTTCACATGCCTAAGAGGTTGCAGTGCTGGTTCCCCAATTCCCATTTTGATCAATGCCCTGTGGCAAGGCAGTGATCCCAAGGGGAATAGCACAAGGCTCATGCATAGCAAAACTTCTCAGTGGTGCAGAACACAACCTTGTTCAATCAACAGAGCTGAAATCTCATAATCACATCCTGATTACATAGAAAAAACAGTGTGTTCTCTTCTCCCAGAAATCCACATTGAAAACTTACAAAACTATAACTAACAAGCTGGCTTCTACTATGGTAGAATAGAAAATTCAGTACGAAAAACTCCCATTCAGCTTCCAAGCACTTTAAGTTTAGATCATGATGAGTTAGTGATGATGCTCAGCTTGTTAAGTTTCACCCTCCCTTCTTCTAATTTCATTTAGGAAGCTGAAAGACCTAAGGACTGAGCATGAAAAATAAGTGAATGCAATATGATTTCTAGCAGTTTATATAGTCCAAGTTATGACTAAAATATCTAAAATACTCTTTCAGAAAAACTTTGAATCATGCATTAAAAAGATTGGGGGAAAAATGCAGTACGTTTCTTTGCCCTTATCTTAAAGAACCACTAAGGTTTGGGGTTTAACTGAATGTAATCCACCACTAACTGCAGACGATCCTTTTCTTTTCTTACAACAGTAGTCTAGTTAAAATGCCTGCCATGTGTTGATGATATAAAAATATGCTGTGAGATGAATCCCTTTTGCATTCCTGTGAATGTCCTATTCTTAAAATGTATGTTGAATTTATGTGTATATGAACCAGGGAATCTGACTTTAAAGCACAGTTTTACCACATTTGCAATAGTCATAGCACTTACAAGCCTTAAACAGGATGATTCAGACTATTTCTTTTTTTCAGCTGTTCTTTTTCAGCTGTTCTTTGAATTAAATGAACAGCAATATTAATCCAGCACTTCCGAGACTGCTTGTGCAGCACTTTGTCCGCTTCCTCAGACATGCTCACAGCAATTCCACTGATGAAGTCCTGGAATTGTTTTAACAGCAGACTGCAGTGTGACTTAAGATGTCTTTTTGGAAGAGGGTTGTATTTTTTCATTTCTAAACAGTTAGTTTCTAAACTGGGATTCCATTTCAGTAGAGTGGTCTTTTGGGATCTTTCATACACAGTGGGGAATCCTAAAGGGGACAAACACACTGAGCAGCTGAAAATAAGGTGGAATCTTTCCAAATGAATAAAAAAATAATAAGATGGAAAGCTCCTGCATTCAATTCCTGAAGCAATATTTTCAATGAAAATATGATTTTGTGCTTCTGAATGTGTTTCTCTCCATGCAAAAATTATGGAGCAAGACCTCAGTTTTCACTCATGCAAAGAACTCCTCAAAGACATAATTCCAGAAATATTTAGGGCTCTGCTTACATAAGTAAGACCTATTTGTATATGGTTTTGTTTGATATTAAGAAAACTTTTAAAACTTAAGGACTAGAATGTTAATTAAGTTGCAGTTTTGCTTTGTTAGTATTTTAATGTTTGATTTCATGAAAAGCAAGCAAAATTAATATTGCAAAATTAATGTTGACTGCAGCATGTTAAAATTTCAGTTTTCATTGAATTTTTAAGTGCCAAGAGAAAGAAAAACCAAGCTTTTTGTTAATTATTTATTATCTTTGTTGGCTTCATGTAATATGCAAACAAAAGGACAGGTCTTTACCCTGCACAACTTGTAAGCTGAAAAGTATGTGGAGAAAACCAAACAGCTGGGATGTCCCCAGAGAGAAGAAAATGTTAGGAAAGGGATTGACAGAAAATTGAATCATAATGTTAAAATTTTGCTCATTTGGATTCTGTGGGAGAGTCAGAAAGCAAATTTTTGATGGATTTGACTTGGTTAGCTATTCCACGTACAGAATGTAGCAGAACTATAATTTTAAAATAAGAGGATCTGTGGGATGTTCTTCTTTGATGGCAGTTTTCAAGAATGAATATAGGTTGTCTGATAAATGGATCCACCTCAGCAGGTCAAAACCTAAAACCTGTGCAGAAGTATGTCCTTTAATAGTGTATGTTCTTGACTCTATTTTATACTCTTTCATCTTGACCTCTTGGTGTTTTTCTGTTTCTAATCAGGTATCTAAGCGGCTGTACAGTATGGGCTGTTATGAAATCTCTCTGGGAGATACAATTGGTGTGGGGACGCCTGGAAGCATGAAAAAAATGCTGGAAGCTGTTATGAAAGAAATTCCTTTGAGTGCTCTTGCTGTTCACTGTCATGACACGTATGGCCAGGCGTTAGCCAATATCCTCACAGCCATGCAGGTGACTTGGTTTCTCATTTTATAATATACAATAACGGTATTCTTATTTTAATTCAATGTGCAATTTTAAAAAATTCTGCCATTAAAGAAATCATTAGAAGAGCAAAAAGGCACTCACTAAACTTTAGGAAAGTATTGCTCATACATCAGATTGTCTACTGGTAATATTACTGTTGCTTTTACCGGGAAATGTCAAACCTTATATATTAATTACCTTCAATTCCATACAAAATCACTAAGAAACAGTTATGATTATTACATTTCATTGACATCAAATGAAGGAAAGACATTCATTTTTTTTTCTGATATCTCAGATTCCAGTTTTCTTAGGAACAGCTGTATGTTTTCCACTAAACTAAAATTGCTACTTTGTAGATGTGTCTAAAAATATAATTGAATAATGCATAATTACATCTTGATTTCAGATGGTTCAATCTAAAATATTGGTAGTTATGTACACAGAATAGTCTAGATAATTTTATCACTATTCATACACCCTCATTATTTTTTTTTGTTAATCAGTTATGCCTTCCAAGTAAGATTATCAACAACTTTGTATCTTATTTAATCAGATTTCAAATGTGTGCCTAAATAATCAGAGTTAATTTCCGTAAGAGATTTTTTTCCCTTATGTTGATATATTTTTCAGAATAGGACACAATGCAGAAAACAGACTGCAAGTTCTAATGTGGTTTTTGTAAAGATATAATCCTGAGAAATATCTTAATATGCCTTGCTAAGGAGACCTACTTTTACTAAGCGTTACAGAGTCATTTGCTATTTACAAATTGTAGGCCTTTATTGTTCTATTTTATACTTAATGGCATCTTCTGTTTCCTTGCAATTCAGGCAGTCACTTTGAAGGTCAAAGTTTCCTTTGTCTGACTTGTTATTTTGGCAGAGCTCATATTATGTTATTTAGATACAATTGTGTTAACAGTGTTAGTGGTATATGCCACAAGAAGTAACAAGGAAAGTTTCAATATGGGAATCCGCAGGTATTCGATTAAATAGGGAATGACAAAATCTGGTAAGAAAGGTTCTGGCTTTTACTCACAGCATCCACTATTCACCCTTACTTTTACTGTTGCAAATGTGTGTGTATGTACCATGGGATAAATAAATTGTTAATTTCACAGTTAGCTTCAGTTGCAGATACAATAGCTAAAAGCACGTAAACCCCTGAGCATGGGAGGAGTTGGCCAGAAAAATACTTGAAGCATTGTTTTTCAAATCCTTCCTTAAAATAATTGCTGTCATGGTGCCTACTAAACACTGAACAATGGCTATGCTTTGTTAACTCTAATATTTGTTGTGATTCTTGTCTCATGTTTACCTCTTGCTCCTATCTTTTTATTTAGTTCTTAAACCAACTGTGGAAGAGCTAAAGGTAAAAAGAAACTCTTAGGTACCTAATGTGTAGTTTAGGATAATTAACATGCAAATTCAAGAGAGCAAAAGGCTTAGAAAGAAATTCCTATGCAACCTTCTCAGATTTCTGGGAAAGCAGGGGTGCCTGAGACCCACTAGAAAACTTCCCTCTGTTGTCAAGGTCTCCTACAGTACATGTCTAAAGGTGCAGTGGTTTTGGCTGGGCTGAACTTGTCATAGAGTTTGCCAAAAGTCCTTGATGAAGCAGGCATTACACAGTCTCTCTGACTGGCTTTGTGCAAGCAGCTCCTTGGCTCACTTAAAAGAAGGTCCCCAGGCTTTTGGATCCTCAAAGAGATCCTGCACCTCACAGCATCCTCTCTTGTCTCTGGTCAAAAACCCAAGGCAGCTAGCAGTGAATTATAACTCCTTCTAAAGCAATACTCCTTCCAAAACAGGGCCTCCTTCTAAATGGCAGGTCAGCTGTGTGGTGGAGTGCTAAAGCCAGTGGATCAGAGTGCCCAGATCACTTCTAGTCCCTGCTGTCAGCCTTGCCTGTGCTTTCCTTTCTGCCAAAGATACAGGAATGGCAGAGCACTGGAATAAAACCCCTTGTCTTCAACTCAGCTGCTGTTTCCTAAACCAAACTGTTCTGAGACACAATTCCTTTCCCTTCCTCCTTTATGGGTCTGCGTGACCGACACAATATTTCAGCAAGAGTGAAATGTGTTTGGGGGGTCGTTGAAATAATAGACTACAGTTACTGTATGAAAACAAGTTTAAAGAACATTCAGCAGACAAATTACACTCTTCCTAAGACATTGCTGAACAACCCCAGGCTGAGTACTGTTGTATTGTATGTTGTATTTCCTAAGAATTAATGAATGGCAGCTGGAAAGCCACAAATCACTGCACTAATTCAGGCATTGCTTCGATGGGAGATCTCCTAGGAGTGGAAAGAGTTGCTGGTAATTTAGTAAGTGATTTTTTATACAGATCACATTGTTTCATGCAGGATTATACTACCCAGAATATTTTCTTTCGTTTGGGGCCGATCCAAAGTCATCTAGAACTGACAGGCTGTATCTGTGTAAGAAATTAGCAGGGCAGTAGTCTCGCAGTTTTAGTATTCAGTTTTATATGTGTTGTTTTAGCAAAGGGATAGGGAGTGAAAGATGGGAGAGAGATTAGCCAACTTTTAAACCATAAGTAATTTTTTGAATTGCTGAAGCAAATAATACAGATAGAAAGGAAATTCACTTTATTTTATGAAAAGAATCTGTGTAAAAATGTGAGGAACATGAAATGATGCTTCAAAACAAACCAGTAAACATTTAAAACAGAAACATGATCTGCTCTTGGTTACATGGCTGAATATAAAACTACCAGAGTATAGAATTTACTACAGAGACAATTCAGAAGATGGGAAATAATGTGGAGATCTAGTTAGAGGTCATGGTATTTTGAGTAAAATTACATGTGTGGGCTAGCTAATGTAACAAACACATAGTGTAGCTAACAGAAATAGTAAAACATTTATAGGAAATTGTTACAGACCTCCAAGGAAGGGTAAAAAGATGGGTCAGGAAACTTCTTTCTGGAGAGGCCCTGGTAAGGTAGGCCATTGATCTAAGGAGATTTGAGTTTCATTAACAATTGACTCCCATTGTGTATACAGAATGGGTCTGGAAGGGAAAGTATTTAATGGAAGTGTTAAAGAACTCTTTTCCTGTAAAGCTTGTGTAGTTGCCAGAAATAGATTTGTCTATCTTTATAACATATATTCAAACATGAGAAAGAGTATGCTAAGAGGCAAAGAGGATATTTGTCTGGCTGTGATACCTGAATAAAGGAAACAATCACATGATTGTCCCATAGAATTTTATCAAACAAAAATTGCTATCCTAATGCATTAAAATGAACTGATCCCTACACTATGAGGATCAAATTCTAACTTAAAGAAAACAAGTATAAAACTCATATGACTTAGAAAGACCAAGGATCTTTACCACCTTGTGTAATCATGTTCACCTTATTGGACACAATGAGGTGTATGAGATTGATTACATACCAAATGAAACTTCATTTTATTAGTTCTATCTTCTTCCAGAAAACAGGAATTTTGAAATAAAATCCCCACTTTAGTACCAAAACCAGAATTTATCAAGCCTTTAATTAAACATTCAAGGTTCAGACTGCAAAATCCAGATTTGAGAGTATGGGTTTTTATTACAAACATTATAATATACCCCCTTTTAGAGAGCTTAAAATATTTAATAATATTTTATTAATTTCTTTAAGATCCTTGAATTTTAAAGAGGAAACAAACCTAAGAGAAAAGTAAATCCAAATAAGAATGGTAACTACTGACCTTTTCCCTGCATCACTTAACTAAATTGATTCTAGCCTCTTGGTGTATGCTGGAGACCCTAACTAAACTGTGTGGTTTTGTGCATTCAGTTTACTTTTGTAGTAAAATCTAGGTTCACTCAAAGGCACTCAGTATTGGCCTGGCTGTTTTAACTGCCAGAAGCAGGAGAGGAATTTGAACATAGGTGCTGAAGTTCATGGTTTGTTAATTTACAAGCATCATTCTTTACAGGAATAGAGCTTACAACAGCCAGCAGCATGAAAGGGTAGAGCCTAAGTTAAGTGACTAAAAAAACCCCTGTGTTTAAAATTCCCTCCTCTGTGATTTACATGAACTTCCATGCAAAACATTAGGTGAGATGAATTTTCCACCTAAAACCATCTCCTAGGTGTAGCTGTCCATCTTGTCCTTTTTTTTTTTTTTCAAATACAGGATTTGGTTTTTATAGCTGTTGAGCTTGCTTGAAGTCACAACCTGTCATGGCCCCTTTCAGGTGCAGGTTAGAGGCCAGCTTGCTGCTGAGATTTCTTTTGCAGGAGCTGTTTGCTGCTAAGGATCCTCAGTGCAGGCTCCCTCTCCTTCATCTGGCAGTGGCTTTAAACCTGAAGCTCTAGTGCTTGGCCCTTGCCTGAGCTGCTCTGCAGCAGCATTGCAATTGCACTTGTGCTGTCTTGTACCTGCCTCATTCTCATCCTCACCTGCTGGCTTGGCTTAGTGGCTTACCCTCAGACCTGGCTGATCTTGTCTGATCCTGGTTATTGTGTCCAGACCTGATTGCAGTCTTGAATCTCTGACTCAACTTCTTGGCTTTGTTTTTCAGGCTGGTGATGTTGCCACCACTGCCTGCCTGGCTATGACTCTGGGGTTCTTGCTTGCCTTCTTGCTGCTTTTTAGGACAGTAGAGTCTTTAGAGAAGGGACTGGCAACTCAATAATTTGAGCTTTAAGGATGACTTTTAATGGCAGGTAGTGGAGTGGATGCTGAGAGTTGGCAAGTCTCATGTGCTTTGATCTTGGAGTTCAGCTGGAGGCTTTGTCTTGCAGAGGCAAGATATTCCTACTCTGTTAAATTCAGAAAGCATTTCCTGGTGTCTGGGTGTACACAAAGCCTAAAAATTCTCCACTTGTAGCTTTGTTGGTTAAAATGAAAAGACTCAAGAAAGCCTGAGAAATTGCTGTTGGTGTCTGACAGCACTTAAACATTGCTCTCAGGTGCCAGATTACATTCACTGACATTTTCCTCTTAAGTTTTCAGATCTGCATTTCTGTGACTGACATAAAAGAATATACCTTTAATGCCCACAGAGATGAATTTCCAAATAAATATACCATATGTAAGAACACTTCTGTACTAGAAAATTCACGTAACATTTGTATCCTGCAGTCAGTTCTTTCTCCTTGGATTTGTCTGGCATATTTTAGTAGGTATCTACAAGGATGAGGGCTCGTCCTAGCTTATCCCAGTGAATGACTAGTAGTTACAGCTAGAAGCCAAGCAAGTTAGGTAGCTGAATAGAATAGAGGAGTGATAAAATAAAATAATGGTAAAATGGCATGAAGATATGGATAGAAGTGGTTGAAGGCTGAATGGAAAAAAGGCAAATGCAGTGGTATAGTAGTTCCAGATAAATTGTTTCAGGGTTTCTGTTGGTTATTTATTACCTTTTTACTGAATTATACATAGAAACACGTATACAGTCACCAGTTAATCTCTTGATTTAAAAAGAAGCAACAGGATAATTTTCTTCAAGTACAGTTTTATGAAATGATGTTGTAAAAAGTTATAAGCACAATACCTTTAGTTTAGTTTTCCGAGCCTTATGTACTGATCAAGAAAG